>VXAZ01000289.1:1049013-1142285 GCA_013399875.1 Gymnorhina tibicen | reverse complement strand
GGCGGGTCACCTACGTGCGGAGCGGGCGGCGGGGCAGCGCCGCGCCCGCCTGCTGCGCCCCGCAGCCCCCGGGCGGCCGCCGCAGGAAGGTAGGGCGGGCTCGGGGGGAGCGGCCGCCGTGTCGCGACAGGCGACCCCGGCTCCCTGCGAGGGGCTGAGGGTGAGCGCACCCGGGGCGGAGATGGGGCTGGTACCTGAGAAGAGGCGGCCGGGAGGGCGCTGGTGCAGCGAGGTGCGACTTCTTGGGAAGTGGTCAAGCGACTTTTTGAGCAGTGCTGCTCAGCTGCAGGGAAGGGGGAGTGTGCTGGAACGGGGCTGGACAAGGTGAGAGCTCGTTCTGAGAAGGTGACAGTGACCCCGAGTGCAGGTGGGCTCTGCAGGCTGACGCATTCCCAACAGGATCAAACTTGGGCGAAGACCATGGCTCTTGGCGTTCTTGGCATCCGAGTGTCATTGCATTTGCGAAAGGCCATCAAGAAACGGTTCTAAGACCTGGTCTGAGTGAGAATTAGTGAGTTAGTGAATGAGCTGGTAAATGAACCCGTGACTAGGTTCCTACGTGGCAATGACTGTAAAGCCTTTTGGGGAAGTGAGGACTGTCATTAGGATCTGGAGTTCAGCAGGAGTGAGGAGTGCCAGTGCTACCCTCACCCCCCAGTCAGCTGCGTGTGTGGCCAGGACGTTGCCTTCTTCAATGATCTCCGTGTTGTCCTTGGTTTTGGCAGATGCCATGCTCTCAGGAACCGCTTAGAGATTCAAATATTTATTTCATAGAGTTTTCTTTGCAGTCTTTCAGGGGGAGAAGAGCCAGCTTTGAGGGTGGTGAAGGAGTAGTTTGTCATGTATTTTGGGGTCCTGCTGTTAGGGTAGTCTGCTGTCAGGCAGTAGTGATGGTCTGTGCGGAGATGTGCAGGTTCTTAAAGAAGCTGAAATGATCATAAGGAGGAGCACATGGGATTTTGCAAGAGGTCAGACCACTTTCCTGGTCAAAGTAAATACCTATTTCTGATCTTTGCCTCAACAAGAATAAAACCAGTTTTCTGCAGAATGTCTAAAGCTTGTCCTTATTCCCTTGATGAAAAGACTACTTGCTAACATCCAAACCACCATCTGACCAATTGTTCTGTGATTGTGGTGTCTCAACTGCAAATCTGCTTTCTTTTCTTTGCCTGTTCCGCCCCAGTAATTATTTTTTTATTTCATGAGGAGATGGCAATGAACTCATGTATAGATTGAATTCTAGGTTCAGCTCATCTGGGAAACTGATGGGAAAAATAAACTGCTACTTTCTGCCTCTGGGTTCCTGAAAGCTTTAGAAGAACTGAGATAATCCCTTGCTTCCTTCACCACTGTGGCAGTGATGAGGAACAACATTGCCACATATTTGTTCAGAATAATGACTGTGTGGTGTTCTGTTGTGCTGTGGTATTGATACCACGTTTAGGTACCTGGGTCTTGCAGTGTCAGTTTTTGTGATTTTTGTTGGTGATGCTTTGTTACTTGGTATTATCCTAAAGCCCAGCTTTTATATTATTCTAATGATGGAAGAATTCCAGCATTAATGGAGAAAAAAGCCTGTAATTCTGTGGATTCAGAGAGTTTCTTGAAAATATGCTAAGAATGGTGTCAAAAAACAGGAGGCAACAATTAATGCACATCCTAATTTAGTTAATGATTTTTGAGGAAGTCCTAGTGGAGAAGTAGAGGAGAGGCTGCTCATTTTACCTGAGAACTGGCAGGACCTTGTGGTGTTAGAGAGCTTGAAAGCCCAAGTGTGTTTTGGTGCATCTCCAGGTGAAGTGTGTGAAAGAAACATCACTGCTGTGGTTTGTGGTGTTGGGCACATTGCTGCTGAGGTCTCATTTGAATCCCTCGAGGTTAAGTCAAGGGAAAAATATTAGTATATGTAATAGAGGGTGGAGTTTTTGCCGGGTGAGGTTTGAGACCATCAAGTGCCTTCTGTGTTCAGCTATTTAACTTGAATATGTTCCTTCAGGCTAAGAAAAATCTACTTAAGGTAAAGACAGGATTTTGGGGATAGCAGGGCCGAACTTCCAGGAATTTCTGGTTTTGAAATACAGTTGTTAAATAAAAATATAGGGGAAAAAGTAATGGTAAAATAAAGT
Organism: Gymnorhina tibicen; assembly: GCA_013399875.1. Lineage (NCBI taxonomy): Eukaryota > Metazoa > Chordata > Aves > Passeriformes > Artamidae > Gymnorhina > Gymnorhina tibicen. The sequence goes on along the minus strand of VXAZ01000289.1, from coordinate 1,140,159 downwards.
GAAAGTGGTCTGAGCTCTGCCATTTTTTCATGAGAAGAAGCACAATAGCTAAAAAAAATTTAATGGGTGATTTTTAAATTTTTTTTTTAATATCAGGAAACACAGTATTTCACATCAGACTATTGTAAGACAAGATGGGAACATTTACCAAAAAAGGCTGCTTAAATTGGTGGTCTGTGGCTTCTACCAGCAGCTCTGGAGAAAGGCAGCAGGGTGCAACTGCTGTCAATGTGCTGTACTGCTGTGTGTAAATGCTGTCTGGAGGAGAGGGACAGGCTCCTTGCACAGATCTGTGCTATATGGGGTTGGGATTGCTTTTTGCTGTGCCTTTTATGTGTTTTCAGTGTCTTCTGTCTGGAAATAAACTATTGTCAGTCCATTTCTAAAGCCTGCAGAGGCTTTCAGGTATGGGAGTTTTTTCTCTCCTGCTGTTTATACGGATGGTGTTGGACTATGTTGGGATGTGTGAGCCAGCAGGATGGCAGCAAGGAAAAATCAACGAGGCCAGACTTTGCTCTGTTTTCCTAGTTCCTCTAGGTTATAATTCTGCTCACACTTACATCACTGAATTAATGCAGAAGACTGATGAACAGAGTGTTTCCATAGATGAAGTTGAATATCCTACTTTGTGGCTGTATAAAAAAATAAATTGCAAAAGCACACAAGGAAATTATTTGGTGCCTACTTTGAATCACTTTAAAGTTTCCTGAAGCAGGGCTGTGTTATTTATTTCCCAAGAACAACTGCAGTCAAGCAACCAACACCACCAAAAGGGAAAAAAAAAGACACAGACAGGATGGGAAAGATGGAGACTTGTCCATAAACGGCCCCTAAGTCTGCAGGAAACTGCCTGTGCTTTTCCTGACCAGTGGTGAGGCTCTGTCAGCAGGGACCACGACTGTGCAGCCGATGGGAGGGTTTGACCACCAAGGTTCCAAGCGTCTGTCTGTGCCTAAAGATGCATACATAAAAAATGTTAACTGAAAGCAGCAGGGAACGAAGTAATTTAGCTATGTGACATCTCTGGGAGCTGCTGGAGCTGCCTGTTCTGGTGCTTTAGGGAGCTGTGCTGCTCCCAGCTGTTTTGCTCCTGGTTGAGCCTACGAAAGAGCAAATGCAGCTGCCCTTGCTGACAAATAACAAGCAAGATTTGGCACTCACAGCATATGATGGTCATCTGAAGAATGGGAAGAGTCTTGTTGTGCAGCAAGTGTAAAGCAAATGGAAGTTCATAATCCCGCTTATATTTGGTGGAGCACTTAAAGCTGCATTGTTGCTAATAAAATTATGTTTATAAACTGTGATTCTAAGCTCTGGTTGTGTTAAGCGCTGATGTGGTAACACATGAAGCAGATAAAAACTCCAGCTACATGGAAACACACAGATTCTGCCAGGTGTACCTGCTCCTGCAATAGGTATTAGCAGGGTGTGCACCCATAGAGCGCTGCAGACATGCGAGGTGTGTTTTTAAAGGTTTTTCCAGGGTGCCATGGCAAAAGAAAAAATATTGCATTCGGAATTTGAAGTAACAGCAAATTCTTGTCACAATAATTGCAATAACAAGGTTATGTTGGCTCTTGTGCACTGAATTTGGGAGGAGCCCTCTTCAAGAGTCTGGTTGAGAAAAGCTGGAATTCCTTGCCTTCTGGGCAGATTTATTTCCATGGAGATGGGGAGTGTGGTACACTGCCAAAGTTAACCTGATGTTATTTTGGATGCTCTTTCATGTCATACCTAGGAATATAAAAGTATTTACCTTCAGTGATTAAAAGCAAAGAATAAGATTTTGCTGCTGGGCCCATTTGTACTTTGTCTGGGATTATAATGTATTTTGAAACGTGATGTATTATTGCCTAAAACCAAAAACTCTTCCGAGATTATATTTTTATAGGTGTTACTTACACTTGTAGACATCTGTCTTTTGGTTCATTATAAATGCAGACTAATTGTCTTTTGCTGTTTCTTGTTGGATTGAAGGTTTTGGTTTTCTTTAAATAGGAACTATTTCGAAGAAGTTACTGCTTCTCTGCAGTGATGACTGATAACTGTCTCATCTTTAATTGTCTGCAAATTAGTTTGGAGTGATATCTTTAAAATTACGTGGAATAACTGTTTGGAACTTAGTAATATGGCAAGCTCAAAATAACATAATTTGATTTAGCATTACACTATTGCTAAGATTTTACTTAAATTTACATTTGGGTTTTAACTTTAGAATGATAATGCCATTTACATTTGTGTCAGTGATATGTAGGGCTTATGCCAAGAGTCCTTTTTATTTCTTTTAGAAATCTGGTTTAAAAAATGTATCAGATGTTTTCATTGCCTAATTGCATCATAGTGTTTTCAAGCTGACTTCACATCTTTAAAAGTGTGGTGAGTTTTGAGTACTGCTTTTGTAGGAAGTTACTCTGCCTCTTCAAGAGGGAGAGCCAAAATTCTTGGAGAAAACTTGACTATTCTGAAGTTAAATTTATCCATCTGTCTTTCCACATCCCATGGTGTAATAGCTTGTCTGTTTTGGATCGGGACTTGACTTGTATAAGTTTATTCATTCTGTGTGCCTGGAGCAATGTTTTAACATTACACCAGAGTTTGACACGACAGGGCTTTGGGAGCTGTGCAGGGAGTCCCATCAGGCTGCGTTTGCAGGAGCAGATTTGCCCTGGCTGAGCCAAACCCACGGATCTGCAATGGGTTAAAGCGGCCTCTTGGATCTCCAGCGATTATTCCGGCCTCTCCACCCGTGTCCCAGGCGCGGTGAGCTTTGTGGCGCGCAGTGCTGTTCCCTGGGTGCTGCTGCAGAGGAGTGCAAAGCTGGAGGGCTGGATTTTGGTTATTCCTTGGAGTGTGCTACCTCTGGGCACCTCCTTTAATAAAAGGTAGACAAACTGAAGAGAGTCTCATTCAGAGGAAAAAGGTGTTAAGGGGTGCAGGAAGGCAAGCCTGCAGGGAAAGCCTGAAGTACTGGTACTTGTTTTTAATGGGGAAAAGTAGGTTTTGAGGGAATGTGCCAAGACTCTTCAACCTAAAAAAAATAAGTTTTTTTGAAGGACATAATGACCGATTGTTCCCTAGGTCCACTGGAAGTAGGACAAGAAGTAACTGGCTTCATTTTCAGGCAAGATATTAGGAAAATCTTTTAACTCTGCAGTTGGTAAGGAATGGAAAGGCTCCTTAGAAAAATGTGAACTGTGGGTATCCACACAGGTAAGGTCTAGGTATGTTTTTCATTGTGCTTCAGGGCAACCTCCTGAGGTCCCTCTGGCTACATTTACCTGCTCTGCAATTAGAGAAGCAGTCTGGCAGATACAATGTAATTAGCCAAATTGGAATTTAGCCTGAACAATGATCTAACATCAGTGGAATAAAAAGAGGTAATGGGGTCTTTTAAGACTATAATAAGCAATATTTGCCCTGGCTTAATACCTCACCGGAGAGACCAGACCCCATCATAATTGTTCTGTGTGATGACTTAGTGGACCCCAGAGGAAGGGACACTAGTTGACAACTTTTTTCCCTCCAGCACTTGGAGGTCTCTTAGCAAATATAACCTGATCCAAAGTTGCTTATCTGGTAAGATTAACACAAGATAGGAGCTTATGGCTTCAATCTGTTGGTACCTGGGGAACAGCCTTGGTCTGGTTTTGCTCAAATATTCAGGCTAATACCACAGACTGAGCAAGGTTATTGTCCTTGGAAGAAAAGAATAAACTTTTATTGAAAGCATCAGCCAGCTCTGCCTGTAAACAGTGGCAGCTGATGGATCAGAAAGTAGCCAAACACAGGAATCCTTCTCCAAGTAGTCAAGCAATAGCAATACTGGGCTTTCATTGTATTTTAACTGCAGATGAAATGTGTTTATGGTGTGCCATAAAGAGGAGATGGTAATGTTTTTTCTGACAATGATGTCACTTGCAAGCTTGTGAGGTAAATGATCACTAAGAATAACCTTGATTGTTACACACTTTTTATTACCTGAAATAGTTCTTCCTTCATGAATTTTTGAGAAGCAGATGGGGAATATTATTCTTCAGAAAGTCATTACAGTGTTGTGAGACTTTATATTCAATACCATAGATTTCTTTCAAAATCTTTCAAATACCTGCTCAAGGCTTTCTTTTGGCATATTAAGACAAGAGAAGTTTTTCTAGGTAGCTGTTGCACAGAAAAAAATAAATCTGGGTGTTTAAGCCTTCTCTTCTAAGGGACCCAGGGATCGAGGTGATAATTTATTCTGCAGATGCCTTGCTCTGTGGTGGCCATTACAGTTGTGCCATCGTTTCCTTGAACCCAGAGAGACAGCTCACAGGCCTTGTACAAAGTGTGAATCCTTTATGACTGCAGTAGCAGGTCAAAAAAACCATTCCTGTTTTCTGTCTTCAGCTCAAACTGTTTCATGGGACTGCTCTGGGGGCCAAGTGACCTGAACTGCCCAGTAGCAGTGGCACAGTGAGTGCCAAAAATGATCTTTTGTCACTGTTCATGTTTTGAAATAGGAAGTGAGGACAGTTTTAAGGACACACAGCTTTCCTTGCTCAAGCAGCTCTCAAGGTGGCCAATCTTTCTATATTCTTTTCTAAAATTTCCTTCTGTGGAGAGAGAAGTGTCCGGAAAGAGAGATTTGGACAGGTAAAAGTTTTCCTGGATAGCCCTAGGGTTTTGACTTTACATCTCCAACCTTTATCTGCCTTCTTATGAGATAAGTGTTTAACTTCATCACTAGTAAGATTTTCATCCCAGTTGGTTCAGTCAGTTCACATCAACATTTGCTCAGCCAGCCAGGCAGTTAACAGAGACGTGTCTGCTTGGGGGTAGCACCGTAGGTGCCAGCATGCCAGATATCTCTCTCATGCCACTTTCACTGAGCTGTGGCCGTGGTTCAGACTGAAGTGCAGCTGGGGGATCTTTGGTGTGAGCCCGGAGCAGAACTCCAGCAGAACTTGATCCCTGACAAGGGGTGCAGTACGGAAATCCTGCAGTGAAGAACAAAACCTTCTCACAGCTGCTTTGCAGACAGCGTGACGAGTGCATCATCACTTCTTACAAAACAGATGTAGAATTTGGAGATTTAGGTAGCATTAGGGAGGGACCTCCAGCCTTTGCTCAAACAGTCTGGTTTGGTTGTGGTAGATCAGGCTGTCCTGCAGCCTGGCAGTGATGCCTGCCACTCGTGGCACAGATTAGATAAAAGATTTGACATGTAAGTGAGAAAGTCTGTGTGAACCACCACTAATCTTCGATGGCATCCGCAGCACAGCCCACTCTTATCGCTTGTTCTAATATTAACTTTGAGCTGAGTTTGTCTTGGACGGCTATTCAGTGCTCCAGAGCTGCGTGCAGTGGATGTGAGTCATTTAATCAACTTGAGTGTTTTTGTAACTAGAAGATATGCACCAAGATACTTTTGTGCATGAAGAAATGTTGTCCAGAGCCCTTCCATGTTTGTAAGTCTAGATCAAATGACCTGCAGTTCAGTGGAACAACTAAAAGAGGAGAAAAAGGTGTGATTCAATTTTTCTTTCAGTTATGGTATATAGCATATGTATCATGCAATCTGTATGTGTACACTCACCCTAATGCTGTTTATTTTAGTGTTTTTGCTTACAAAAGTGACAGGGTGACGTGCTGCCCTATTTTGAGTTAGCCAGTGTCTCAGGGTAATAGAAACCATGTGCACAAATGGACTGACGCCTAGGGTAACAGAGAGATGAAAGCCATGATTCTGAATTTGCTCTCGTGGCAGCAACTGGGTCAGTTTCAGCAGGAGATGTTCCCAGCTGTTTATGCAGTGCTAAGTGGAAGGGCTTGGATTTTCAATGGCATGTTGTTTCCCCACCTGATCTTCTCTTTCATCTTCAGCAGTCTTGCTTTTGAACGCGCCATCAAGCTCAGGTGCCACCAGGAAAAGCGCTGTCTGCGAATGCTCATGAACTGCACTGTCAGAGAATGGGTGGATGGGGTATCCTGTGGTCACTGCTGACCCCTTGAGAAGCACAAGTCCTCGGTGTGGTTCTGGGGGAACCCCTGGGTGATTATTTGGGTCTCTTATTAATTTTTTGCAACATTTAAAAACTAGTGCTGTAATTTATGTCCACCCTGACACATGTATAAATAAAAGAAATAAACCTTTCCTTATGTCTTTGTGTAATGATAAATGTAGTAGTTCCAGCAAGTGTTGGCACACAGAAATCTTGCTTCTCACCAAAGTCTTCTCCATATGCTTTGCAGACTGGAACAAAATGGATTTGCAGAGTTCTTCAAAAGTCAGAACAGAATTATTCTGGCTTTGCAAATCCCAAATCTGGGGTATTTGTGAGAAACATCATCCCTGCTGTCACCTCTCCCCATCATGTAATGGGGGCTTCTCTTTTCTCTGGCAGTGTAGGACCAGGAGGACTTTGCAGTGGGACGTTGGCTTTTGAAGTCTCTTGGGCCTGTCAGATCAAGCCAACTGCTTCAGATCTTACATGGAGAACCTCTGGGTTTATGTGCTTGTGCAAGAAAGAGCTAACCAACAGCTCATTTAACAAGTGACCCGCTGAAGTTTACTTTGGGTTCCACTTTCTGATAGATTTCAGATGCAGCTTCAGGTGCAGTGCTGTGAGTTCTTCTGGAAGAGACAAAATTCTGTGTTCTTTCCAGGACTGACCTTCTGGCTTCTGCAAACTGAAGGAATTGAAACCTCTGCCCTTCTTGGCATGTGGAAGGCAAATGTGTGGGCCTTGAGAGCTTAGGAAGGAAATGCCTACAAGACCCTGATAGGCAACTTGTCTGTCTTAGGGATATTGCTAAAATACGCTCTTGCTGTTAGTTTTGATGAGGTAGGGTCAGTCTGAGTGTGTGTGTATGTGACACGTTGGTCTGCTGGGGAAAATTAGCCAAGACAAAATTATGGCAGAGAAGCAAATACTAGTGATGTGCCAAGGGCTGGACCTGGTTGGGAAATGTGTGCATTTGAAAATGATGTTAGAACCAGCGAACATTAACACCATGGAGTTGCTGTTGCTGCTTTGGCCTCCCCCTCTTTTGCCTCATCTGTCCCCAGCCCTCTTCCTCATTCCTCTCCTAGAAGCTAGCTAAGTCAAATAATCAACTGGGAGCTTCAAAGTCAGTGCCCTTTATTTAGCATCCTCTTTCATATTTTACAAAGAGACACTGTTTGAACTGCTAGGGGGAAGAGATGGTAATGTCTATTGATATGGCATGTAATGTTAGAAAATATCTGCCACTTAGAAGCCTAAAAATGATAGGAATCAGTTCCAAATCTTTCCTGCTCCCTGCAGAGTGGATGGCAGTAGTGAAGGAGTGAGACTGATCCCAGATAAACACCACAGGGTAGGAGCTGTCTGAAAAAACCCAAAATTTTTAGTACTGGTGCCGTATCTCTCTGTGAGTTTTCCTCATGGTTGGTCTGCAGCACTGAAACTGTCAAAGAAGCGAACTTTGTTCCATCCTGAATAGGGTGAAGGAACAGCATCGTGTTCCTTTTCCCTCCCTCTTTTGAGAAAATTAAACAAGAAGCAATTATGTGTCAATTGGTTGCTGCTGAGCTGACGTGTTTCATCTTTGTTAGATGTCTTGATTAATGGTTTGATCTTGCAATTATTATTCATTATGAAGTCCGTGGGAATTCTGGGTGCGTCATGAGTTCGGGGTCAAACCGTGTAGTTTTTCAGTACTGTATCTGTATAATGCTCAGAATTAGTGAAAAAACATTGGAAAATATCCTTGATTAAAGGGGATGGTACATACTTGCCCAAGCCCATCCTCCATGGGCTTATGATGCTTGGGTCTATACCTGTTTTGAATAAAAAATATTTCAAATTTGTGTGCTTTGAAATGAGCTTGATTTTCCTCTCTGTAGATTGGAAAATAAGTGTATCATCTTGTACTTAAAATCCTAACAATTTGTAAGCCAGCTGTTGTTCCCTTTCTAGACAGAGGGAACTAATTGCCCAACACGCTGTTTTATTTTATTTGGAAGACTTTTACATAGCTCTGGACTAAGGGCACTAATCCATAGCCATATTAAAAAACAGGAAAAGGAATATGTTTAAAGCTAGAATACATTTCATTCTGTGAAACTCCATTATCTGGTTTTATTAACTAATGCTTTTATGAAATAAGGAGTTAAAGAAGAAAAAAGTGAAGTGTGGCTTTTTGAGTCTTCCCTGGCTATCCAGTAAAACCCAGTACGACCAAGTGAACTGATGGTGGGTTGAAGGAACAGTACCCTCGGGACCTGTTGTAAATACTGTTTATCTTACCTTAGGGTTTTACACTCTGAAATCTAAATACCTGTAGAAGTTCCTCAGCCTTTTGGTTTACCCATGGATAAGAGCTGATACTTACTTGCTTTATGAGATTATAGACGTCTGGTGACAAATACTGCCCTCTCCTGCTCCGTGGGCACAGAAGGTTGTCCTGGTACTTACCCAGGAGGGGAAGATGAAGAGGAAGGGGTTTTCTGATCCTTCATATCTCCCTTTAGTCTAGAAGGTGTGGTGGACCATTTCTGTTTAGACATTTGCATTCCACTCGGATTAGAGAGATGGCTGCACGAGTGTGAAATGTTCTTATTTGTGTGAAAGCATTGGTTTTACTCTAAAGCACCTTCTTTTTCCCCAGTTCTTAGCCTCAGGCAGAGGCTCTGAAGTCAGTGGATAGGCTGCCAGAGGCATCCCTATATGTAAATCACAGTTAGAGTGCTGGAACTTGCACAAAATAAACTCAGCTTATCTGGCTAGCTGAGTATTTACTGATGAATTCTGTTTGTTGTATGCTGTGGTTTAAATATTGAAGTGAAGTCAACCTAGAGGAAAATAGCTTTTTTCCCCTATTGTATGGATTATGACATCTCCATATTTCTCAGCCAGAGCACTTCAACTAAAGCAGTTATGAATACAGGCTGAAACCACAGTCTTGCCTCTGCTTAGCAGAAACTGAATTTGACAAGCAGTGACCAGTAGTTGCTGTATCTGCTTCTTGCTGTTACTCTTAAGTGTTGGCAAAGGCATACGGGGCACTGGAAGGAATTCAGCTGATTGAGCTGCTTGAGCAGTTTTGAGAATTTACTTCCATAAATTTCAATCTGTTCTGCCTCCTGGTTTTATCTCCATTAGATATATTATCATGCTGTCAGCCTCTGGATAGCTCTGGAACGCTGCTGCCCGATTTATTTATTTTGTTTTAGGCAAAGAAATCTCACTTGGCTTTTTTCAAAGCTGTACGTCTCTTGGAGTAAAATCAATCTCTCTTTTAATAAATGTGTATTTCTCCCATATGTTGCTGGGATTTCCAGTGGCAGAGCTGTTAGTCTTTGGTGACCTTTGAAGGTCTGAGGAGAGGTTCCCCAGTGCAACACTGCCCTTTCCTACCCCTGCAGCCCCCAGATCCTTTGGCTGCGGTGGATTTACTCCTCAGAGGTAGTGAGTAGTGATAGTTATGCTGTGTAAATTATAAATTAGATGCAATGCTTTCTGAATTCATAAGTACCTACAAATTAATATTTTGGCAAGTCTTCTGAAACCCTGCTTCCTGTAAGTCCCAAACCTGCACTCAGGGTGATGGTGAATTTACAAGGGTGTCCACAGTGGCTAATGTAAACCTGGCAAGTGAGTTCCCAATACCCATTTCCTGTGGAATTCAGGGTTACGATTTGAATGGAGCATTAGTCACCTAAATTCCTCTACAGATCTGGCTTCCTCATGTTAATTTTGGAAGGTGTTCTTAATTTTACCAAATCCATTTCTTGATTCTTAAAGTGATGTAAATTCTGTCAGTTGAAGTCAATGGCGAGCATCCTTTTTTCCTGTGCGTGCTTTTCTTACGAGACACTTATTTAGGGGAAAAGACACAAACCTGAAAGTGGAGTTGGAGGGAGCTTGTGTGGGCTTTGTGTGCGAAACGCAGAACCTCCCAAGGCATCGAAGTTTTTGGTGTTCTGCATGGAGGTGGGTAGTGCAGCTCGCCTGCGGGTAAAGGCAGCAGTTCCCCCCCCCAGCAGTAATTTGTATGCGTGTGGTCGATTTCATACCATCACATGGGAAATGAGAAGCAAAAGGAGCAGAAAATAAACATCAGTATTAACAAAAGGAAAGCAGAGGTGAAATGCTTGGTGATTGCTGCCTTTTCAGGGGTTGTTACGTATTCATGTTTAGACTGATTTACTCTACAAAAGTATAGACTCTTGGTTTCAATTACCATGCAGTGACTCAAAGCTTTTCTAATGAGAATTGAAGTCAGAAAATAGTTTTCTTCATTTCAATGTAAAACTTTGCCTTTTTTTTCCTTTTCCCTGCTAAGTCTAAGAGTTTTATTTACTGGTGCAAACTGCAGCCTTGTGAAGCAAGCTGATAAACTGCTTTTAAGTGGAGCCCTCAGGGTGACGTTTGGAGCTTCCTAAGTTGACTCTTGCAGCACTCACATCCTGCTCCCAGGCAGACAAATGTGTGCTGCACTGCAGACTTGGGAAAGATGATGCACAGAGTAAGGAACTAGGGGAGACTTAAGTACATCCTAGGCATTTCCTCTTCCATAAAATAAAACACACATGTCCAGACATAGAATTCTCCGTATACAGATCATGTTGGAAACCCATTTAAATTCAAAACACACACTCATTAATGTAGAAAGCACTCTTATCACAGGACTGGTTTCCATAGGCAGGATTTACTTTCCTGAGCAGCCTTCCCGCGTGGAAAAGCCTGACTGTATGTGGGACACGTTGCTTGCTTATCTTGGCACAAAGCTATTGTTCCTCAGCCTATTGTTCCAACATAAAATCTTTGGATAAGATCATGGAGTACATCCTCCTTGGAAGACATGTTAAAACATGGTGAAGACAGGGAGTTGTTTAGGCACAGCCAATATCTGAATTGGAAAGCTATGGATTTGATGGATGGACTGATAGATGGGTAAGGAATTGGTTATAGCCAGTGGCTCAGTGTCTAAATGACAACCAGTAACCAGTGGTGTCCGTCAAGGGTCTGTACTGGGGGCGATACTGTTTACTTTGGGCCACCTGACCTAGTGGAATGTGTGCCCCGTGGAAGTGGGTTGTACTAGGTGCTATTTAAAGGTCCTTTCCAACCCAAACCATTCTGTGATTCTGTAACACACTGAAGATTTTTTAGCTCTGGAGTTTGCCTGTGGAAGGGACTCCCTTTGTGGCCTGCTCGTTGCACTGCACCGATGTGGTGCACGCAGAGGACAGAGCAATCCGCCGGTGACTGGGTATGGAGAAGGCTGTGTGCACGTGTGCGGTGGTGTCAGAGATGTCTCTGCCTTAGATAAATGCAGGAAAGTAGAAACTCGGGGAAAAAGAAAGATTTCCTGTATTAATTCCCTTTTTTTTTTTTTTTCGGTTCATCATGGACTTTGTGCAATGTGGAAGTTTCACTGTTGGAGTGGAAATTCCCAGTTTAGGTGGCTGCAGGACTAGGTGTCAGCTGCTTTTCCCTGTGATTCCCTCAATGCCTGATGCCTCAGAGGGAACCCACTGCTTTTCTCTCGATACAGGCACACACATGCAGAGGAGGAGTGGATGTAGCAAGTTTTGCACTATGGTTTCTTAACCATCTGTTTAAGAAAGCCAAACTGCAAAGAAAGGTAGAAAATAATAATAATATGAAAGAAAAAAAAGGGAAAGAAACAGTTCAGACATCTAGGGATGGAATATCTATAAAGCCAGCTGTGTTGGAAATTAATTCACTCAAAGCTTTAAATATGAGTCAGTCACTTGGTAAGCCTGTGTTTTAAATTACAGCTTACTGAGCCTGTGTGTGTCCCTGCTACTCCTAAATTACCGATGTAAGGTAGCAGGTTTTTACGAGCGTCCGTCTTGTGAGCCCTTGTGGTGCTGGTTACGTTTAGCTAAAGGGGACTGTACGAACTGACCTTTCTCAAGGAGGTCTTTGCCAAGGCTGCAGGCATACTTGTTCTTTCCCACTGATACCTCTGTTTTGAGGTGGAGTTTGTTTTACTTGTGCCACGTACTGCTTCTCCAAACATAAAACATTTGGAATTACTCGACCTTGCTGAAGAATAAAGTGCAGCTAAATGTTGCTTTAGGCTCACAGCTAAAGAGTAGGCTCAGCCCTCTGAAATGCATGTTTTTCTGCAGCATGGGGTGTGTGAACGTCTGGTCTGGGGTTTCTCTTCTGTGATGTTGAGGGTCTGTGGTGTAAGTGTTCCTGAGCCCATCCTTCAGGCTTCCTTTGCAGGTCATGGAGAGACATGGACTTTTCCAGCGCTTGACTCACCTTACTTATTTTAGATGTCTGCTCTCTAGTGAGATGAATCATTCCCTTAAAGAGCCTGTCTGCCTCATCTGTCCTGTCAAATAACTTAGCTCCCCAGGCCACTGTGGGAGCTTCCCCAATAGCTGTCTGCATGAGGAGTGTTCCCTCCTGTCTCTCCCTTGGAGTCAACCATCTAATTGCCTCTGAAACTAAACGTGAGCGTTTGCGAGGGATTCTTTTCTCCTGGAGTTGTCAGCAAGAGGAGCAGTGTGCCAGGTTTGGCTGCCTCCACCCTCAGCAGCCCTCCCACTCCCCTTAGCAGGCTTCGCGCTGGTCGCGTGTCCCTCGTGAGGTGTGTTGGCATGTCCTGCAAAGCCAGGATTTGTGTGGGCTGCAGCAAGCAGCTTTCGCTATTTAGGGTACTTTTGAATTGAGGGAAAAACCCCAAACAGTAAGACCAAAACAAATTAACATGCTTAAGGCCACAGGTGCTTGAGAGGGACCACAAATAAAATTATGTCTAAGCTCTGTAAATCATATGGGGCCAATCTATTCTCACAAGGGCAGGCCTTCAGGAGTGCAGTCTAATAAATTTGCCATCTAGATGTCTGAAGTTTTTCAATCTGAATCCCATGCATTGCATTTCAAACTGATAAAACTCCTGCAAAATTTCACCCACGAGCAGGTTCTGTTCTGCTGAGTGTGGTGGTACACACGGTACAGACAGAATAATTTGAGATGAAGACATGTATGTCATTTGTTTCTATGGGTAGCAAATACTTACGGTTCTTGATGCAATTTATTGCCACGAATGATTTCCACTCACATTTGGTCCTGCCTCAGATGTAAAAAATTAAACTGTTGCATGATTTAATCAGAGGAATTGCTTAAGTCATCTGTGTATATATTGACAAGTCTTTTTTTCTTCTTTGGAAGCAACAGACTGCTTGGCAGGGCAATGGGATTCCCCAATTTTTGTTTATAAACGTGGCTAATATGTTGCTGTATTTTAATTGGCTGCTAAAAAGGAAGGAGATTAAAAAGGGGGAAGAACAGCTATTGAGTTTAAAAAGGGGGAAAACCAGCTATTGAGTTTAAAAAGATGGAAATATGAAAAACATACTAATTCCCTTTCAAATGTAAGCAGAAGGGAAGGGAGGGGTTGGGCTTTTTGAATTCGTGCACTGAAACTAGGATTGGTCTGGAAAGAATTTAATGGTTTGTGTGTAAACTTAGGCTGGAAAAGCCAAACATTTTGCAGACCTACAATTTTAGACCTGCTGGTTTGTGAGCCGTTTTCACATTTTGATTTAAATTTTATATTATGATTTCAGATTTTTAGGACAGATTTTAAATAACAGTCTTTCAAAAATACATCACATATATAGTACAGGTTATTGAGGGATTATCAAATGACTATCACAGATGGCTATGAGGGAGAAAAAATCTAGGAAGGGGTGGTCTCCAGAGAGAAGTCTCTGCAGATGATTGTCAGACTGGTCTGAAGGAAACATCAGTCCTTATCCTTAAGTGTGAAGTACCTGGAAAAGAAATCAGACCTTCAAATGCGGCCTAGTTTTCCTAACAAAGCAATGGCATCGCTTTTAGATGTTCTTTACTCTGTTGGTTATCTCATGTGGTGAAAATTTAGACATCACTCTGAATAACAGTTTCTGGGTACTCATTGCTGTTCAGGAGTAGCTGAAGTCAGTGTCCAGCCAGTGCTTGTGATAAAGTCTTGCTGAAGATTGATTTTTCTTACAATGCTAATTTCAGTTAATGCATCTGTAAGTGAAGCTATATACAGAGGGATACTTCAGGATATCCAGTATGATGTTTTTTAAGTGGCATTGTAACTTTCCAGGTACTGTCATCTCTATATTGTGGAATATGGATATGTTGATGTTTGGGAAACACAGTCATGGTGTCTGGTTGGATGAGTCCTTACCCTAGGGAGAGAGCACACCCATGGTGATAGGCAAAAATGCAGACTGCCTGAACCCATTTTCTGGCTCTTCCTGGGCAGCCTTGGGGATGGCTGGCTGAATTTCATATCCAGAGCTGTATAATGTGGGCTGTAACAGCTCCTCTGCTCCTCGTACTGTAAAGCCTCCTGTGAAAGGAGCTGCTCCTCAGCCTGTTTGTACAGCAGCCACAGGGACCTGCTCTCGGTCATTCTAGGGGTTTCCACAGTACAGGTGGGAAAATCCAAATCATGATGCCACAGTCAGGTTCGCTCTGAGTAAATAAAACTGCAAAGTCAGGACGGGGGAAAACTCCTCAAATAAGGATTGTTTTTTACCAGGGATAAACCTGATTTTCACAAAGCATCTTCTATAGAGTTTATTTGAGAAGGCTTACATGGAAACACTATTGAACAGGCTGAAAATTCCCTGGAAATCTATAAACAAAGGCTACCAATGTACCTATGGAATGGCTCCTTCAGGAGGATATTTTGTAGTCCTGAAAATACCCAGAACGCATCGCCGACATTTGCGAGTTACCCACTGAGGGGGTGCACCCGGTCCGAGAGATGTGCTGGATTTTCACCGCCATTCATTGTCTGTGTGAATCTCATTGTAAGGCAGCTATTGAGGCGCCCTGTGGGGGTGTTTAGGAGGTGTTAGGAACAGGCCTCTCCAATGTATTCGTTAGTGAATGGAAATAGGCTGTTGCTTCCTGAGGAGCCAGGGACCAAGCGTGAAGTTTGAGAAGCTGTTCAAAAGCACTGCCGTCAAAAAGGAGCCTCGGGTCTGATCTCTGTCACAGAAGTAGCATTTATGTAGTGCTCCTGAATTTAAAGAATTATATAGAAGTTTGATTTCTTTCTGTTTTTTCCTCCCCCCCCATTTTTTAGTGAAACTGCATTAGTAAGTCACTGGGGTTTTTATTTCATTTTCATGTGTTTATCAACAGTTTGGACTCAGTGGGAAGGCAGTTTATCGTCTTTAAGATTTTAAGAACCCGAGTCAAATCTGCAGCGGCTCTTGGATATTGCACTCTGCTGAAAAAGAACCTCATTCACGTGGTTCATTATAGAGATTTTTTTTTTCTTCCCTGTCAACTCTGTGCAGAAGGAATTCTTGCTGAACAGTACAATGGCCACCCTGCAATTCCTCTACTTAATGAGCTACTTCTCACACAAATAGATTTCAGAATAACTGGGCACAGATGTGTAGGTATCTGAGTGGTTGGTGATTTTTTTGGTTTGGTTTTTTTTTGGTTGGTTGGTTTTTGGTTTTTTCTTTTTTTTTTTTTTTTTTTTTAAACGATTGTATGTCTTTATTTTCTTTNGCAAACAGAATAGGCAAACAATGCTGGAATAAATTTTTTTTGTTTGGTTTGTTTTTTGTTTTTTTTTTTTTTTTTTTTTTTTTCTTAAAACGATTGTCAGTCTTCATTTTCATTTCAGCTTTCAAGCCTGTTGAAACAGCAGCATTCCTGTCATTGCAAACGTTATTCAGCCGTGTGAACTGTGACTCATTCTGAAAGATTACACGCATTTCCCTCCCCGGTGTGCACCTATCCTCCTGCTGTTCGCTGTTTGCAGGCTGCCTGCTGCAAGCAGAGGTCGGGGGGACATGCTGCTGCAGAGCTGGCTTGCTAGCTTGCTTCCAGGCTCCTGCTGTGCACGGTATAGGAGTCCAAGTTTGCTGCAGGCAGGAAGTCTCAGGGTGAGAAATGCTACTTTTGTCTGCTTCTGGGGGAGAAAAAAAATCTCAATATCCTTTTCAGCATCTCTTTTCAGTAAAAAAAAACCCCAAACCCACAACAAATCTGAAAAATAAACCCTAAAGGAACAATAAACCTCATACAGACCTCCTGGCTCACACTCACTGTAGACTATGTTTACTTAGGCTGCAAAAATACCAATTTGTGATATCAGCTCAAGGCAAACGCCATCTGGTCTGGTGGTCCTCTTTAATAATCTTTCTTTTCTAATTTTATCTTCTCTTTCCTGTGTTCCTCTCTGGCATCAGAGGATCCCTGCTGTCACCATGCTGCCTCTTCTCCTGGTGCCGCAGACCAGTCCTGTCTGGGGGCTCAGTGCCTCACCTCACCGATCTGCCTCCATCCTCTCCAGCTAATTGCTATTTCCTACATGTTTTCCAGGGCTTCGTTTGAAATACAGTCCTGTGGGGTTTCTGATTGTATTTTATTGAATGTCAGCATAAGCCTTTGAGGGAGAAACCCCATCCTGTCCATTATGGAAGCTCAGTTAATTGAGGATGATTAAAGGGAAGCTTGATACTACCTGCCCAACCGTAGAAGTGAGTTATGATGCCTGAAGATGAAAAGCCATGAGGAATCAATCTTAATTTAGTACAGCTTAACACCATGCTTGTATTTTTATCTACTTGAGGGCAAGAGATGACAAGTCTAAACTTCCAGCATGACAGCGGGCAGAATTTGGAGAAGGTGGCGCAGATGGGAGCACAGAGCCCCGCTGCTCTGCAAGCACGTGTCTGAAAGACCTTCTCTGTCCCACTCTGTCTATGTGGGAAGTGTTCCTGGAAAAGACAGGATCCCCCAGGTTCAGAGCTGAGGGGCCTTGCAGGGAGTGCAGAAAGCACCCAACAAAGCTGCTTCCTTGGGGCTATGAAAATGAGGAGTGGCAGGGCTACAAGCAGCCACACTTACATATTTTCAGGGAAACAAAGAATTCTGGTGTATCTGTCAGGCAAGCGTGGGAGAGGAAGAGGACTTTTCTCAAAGCCCACAAGAAGCTTGTTTTTCAATAAAATCTAGATCTTAAAAAAGAAAACAGGTTGCTTGCAGGAGTTTCCTTTGGTGGCAGGGGTTTCCTTTGGTGATTAGCGTTTGCAATCCAAGTTCTTGTTTCAGTGGACATTCAAGCAGAGATACCTGATAGATATGAAATTAAAATTTTATCACTGTTTTCAGATGTTTTGCTAGAAGATTTGGTTACTCAGATCTTGTTTTTCTTCATGCATTTCTCACAGCTTACTTGAGTGTCCTAGAATAACTGGGTTAGCACGTGTCCTGGATGAGGAGCACTTTCTTTCTGAATTACCTGCATCTGCTTTCAAAGGTCATTATAAATCATAGATGCTCTTTCACTGTAGTTAAAACCCTGCTTTATTCTGAAATGTTTTTCATGTGCAGACAAGCCCCCAGGAAACTCCTTTTGTTTGAAATTAAATCTCCTTAGTTTATTAGCCCTTGTAATTTATGCTTGCACTGCCTTTAAGGTGTTCTTTGTTTTGCTTTGTTTTACAGACTGTAAGATGGCACATTGCACTACAGCCATGGGCAAGTCCAACCCCTTCCCTCAACTATGAGGCCTCGAGGTTCCTAAAGTACATTAGCACTTCTCAGGTAGGTTTTTTGTTTCAGTCTCCATTTAGAAAACACTTTGCCTGGCACAGATTTTTCCCTCATATCTAAGGAATTAACCTCTCACCGAACTGTGTTTAAAACTGCTTTATTTCTAAAGTTGCTTAACCTAGCAGATGGTCAACATGAAGATAAAGGTCAAAACACAGGTTAGAAAGAAGGCATTATTTCCATGTTATTTATTTCCAGATGGGTTTGTGTCCTGACAGGAGTATGGTATGACTGAAATTCTAGATGTGCTGTTTCTCTCTCTCCCCTTTCTCCCTCTCAGATGGAAAAATACAGAGCACTCTAGATCAAGAGAGTGTATTCAACCACTCCGCCTCTCAATAATAATATGATAACCAGGCTCATTTTACTTCAAAAGGAGGCATTTGAGGTTCCCAGTAAAATGAGAACAAGGCGTCAGACCCTGACTTGGACAAGTTGTTTCAATGATACTGATAGAATCTTGATATTTTCAGGACAAAACCAGTGACTGTGAAAATTAGTGAGTTTATGTGCTTTTTAAAATACGGCATTTCCCAATCCAGATTGTGTTGATGGATACTTCCAGCATTCAGCATACACGGAAATTGGGCCATCACGTCTTGTTGCGCATCACTTACGCACAACAGCATTTGCGTGTGCATTTTGGGGAATAAAAAGACGGGAAAGGTGCTGGATGCTCACAATTCCAACAGGGCAGCTGCTTTTGGTACAGAGGTCTATCAGCAACTGACCCTTGAATACAGAGTTAAGAGCATCATTACTTACACTGAACAGCAGCAAAAAGCCCCAGGTGCCGATATCACTGAAATGTCATTCACGTATGAAATTCTTTGTTAATGCAGTGCTTTCGAGGCTGAGATGAGATTAATTTGAAACACCTCTAAAAAGGAGGATAGCAGAGTGTTCGTGTATCCTCCAGCTTATGGGTACGCCTGGCTAAATTCTCAATAAAATGACATCTCTGCTGCCACTCATGCCAGCACTGAGAGGGCAGGAGGCAAGAAGATGCATGTGGGGACAGCAAGAGATGTGTGTAGGTGTGTAGAGCTGCTTGATTTGTTGTACAGAAGTTTAGACTGCGGCAGACATATTAAGCTTGAAAACATCCTTCATCTCAGTGACTTAATAAACAGTGGCAGATGCTGCTAAACTCCACTAGTTGGGTCAAAGCCTACAAGGACATCAATTAACAGAGAGTTTATTTCTTTTGACACACTCAGTGAGAAGTTTCGTTCCCAGAGTAACTGACTCTGGTTGGGGGAATAAGCATAACTGAAAACAAAAAATGAGAGGAATCCCTGTTCCTGACCTGGCAGATGTTACAGGATGAATAATTGATGGGATGACACCCTGACTGGTATGAGCACTTCCGAAAATGGGATCCTGCTTATGTAGATGAGCATGGGATGTCATTTTCTTTGTTTGCTGAGCAAGGGTCTACTAATTACCGTGCCTGAGTTCAGCCCCATGCCATTAGCATAGAATGGCTCAAACTGCTGGAGCAGGAAGGTGCCATGTCAGCAGAGTCAAGGTGTGGCCAGAAAAAGCTTTTTCAGTGCTGGTATTTGATGATCAGAAGCAGCATCTTTCTTGTGCTGTTATTTGTACGATAGGAGTGAGCAGAAGCCCAGAACAGGATGTGAGCTCAGTGCAT
This sequence comes from Gymnorhina tibicen, assembly GCA_013399875.1. Taxonomy (NCBI): domain Eukaryota; kingdom Metazoa; phylum Chordata; class Aves; order Passeriformes; family Artamidae; genus Gymnorhina; species Gymnorhina tibicen. The sequence goes on along the minus strand of VXAZ01000289.1, from coordinate 1,120,911 downwards.
CAGTAAATCGTGCAACAGACTGATGATGGTGCTAAAAGCAGGTTCAGAGTTTGGTTTTGGTTTTTTTTGGTTTTTTGGGTTTTTTTTTTGTGTGGGGGGGAGGTTTTATTTTTATAGCAAGAGCTATTAAGTAGCAAGAGCTGTTAAAATTGCTCCAAACTCTGACTGTTGTAATTGCTCATAATGCCATGAGTCAATTAAGTGGCAGCATTTCAGAATCTTAGTTTTCTGTAGAGAGTACATTATTCTTCTATGTCTTAAATTAGTGCTTATTGTTGCAATGCCATTTATTCCTTGATTGTTATGTGACTGAAGGGAAATGGGTAGTGGGGTGCAAATCATTGCTTAAAACTTAGTGAATCCTGAGAACAGCATGAAGAGATGCTGTATTTGCTTTTATGAATTTTCCATGGGAATTATGAGCCAAGCAGGAGCAGGGAGGTGGTGATGCAGTGTGCAGCTCTTTGAATATAATGCTCCAGGTAATGATCTTTCAGAGCATACACTTTTTAAAGAACTAGTGTTTAATTTACTTATTACAAGGTACATGGTGGAGAGTGCCTACCACATTAAAAGCTGGGTTCCAGGTTTTACTCTCACCTCTCTGTAAAACTGTTTCGTTTTTGTAGTTCCAGGTGGGATCAGAGCTGTGCTTTTTAGTTTGGCTGAGACTGAGAACTGAGCCTCTGCAGTCTGCTGTAGAGGAAGGAAGGAGCAAGATGAGAACTGGCTGTTCAGGACTGATATTTAACCTGGTTTTGTCTCTGCTACTGTCCTTTCCACCATTTTAGTTGTTACCTTTCTGACAGTGCTGGCCCCCATTCCTGCAGCTAGGGCTGGCACTGGGCTCAAAGAACGACTTTTCATCATGATGGACCAGCTGGGTTCCTGAAGCTCTTCTCAGTCTTTGCTTTCTTACCTGCATATTAGCAACCTGTGCCCCGCAACACCTGACTTTGATGGCTGGGCTGCGTGGTTTGAAAAGCCCTTCAGGAACAAACTGTGGATGCTGAGGCTGGTGTAGAGCAGTGCAGCCTCTCCTGGGCAGAAGTAGCCACAGCTTTGGTGCTTCCTTCTGCTTCCCCTTGCCTCCTTATCACTGCTATGGCGACAGCCACACGGGTTGTACCGGCTCTCCAGCGACTGCTGTGCTCTGGCTCCTGAGTTCTGGAAAGGGTGCAGCACTCTCCAGCTCTGTGCCTGCCTTTTCCAGAGTGGCTCTGGGGGAAGAAGGTGGGATGGAATGTTGTGGCCTGGGGGTGAAATGCTGGCCTGAGCTGCTGGACATACAGGCAGAGCTGGTGCTGCAGGCAGGGGCTCCTCTGTAGGGTGTCACTTACAGGGCCATGACTTTGCTGGCTCAGTCACTGTGGGTTTGGCTGTTCCAGGCTGCTGCTCAGCTGCTGGCAAAGCTGGCTTCACCCCTCAGTGAGTCTTGACATGTCCAGGTTTCTGGTGAATCCAGTGCATTTTCAGTCTTTGCTTTCTTGGTCTGTACAAGGGCTTTGACTTATGGTGTTCCTCCCTGCTGGGTCTCTGTCTCTTCTTTTGCAGGGTTTTTATCCTGGCTTTAGACTCTAGATGTCTAAGCCAGCTCAGCATAGACACACATGCTATGATTCCTCTGTTTAGTTAAGCACTTGCTTAAATCCCTTTGTTGTTGGAGAAGGCATGTGTTGGGGTAATGATTAAATCCCTCCTGGAGCTGAGATCCAGGACACTCTGGGTAAGGTACACATTGCAGAGACACTGCAACTTTGTAATTACAATCTTGATTTTAACATTATTCAGGATGCAGAATCCACTCCAAGGTTTGAAAAGAAAAAAAAATTAAACATGTGAATGCTGAAACCTCTTTTCCTTGTGGAAAAATGAATCTCGGTATAGTACTAATGCTTAATTATTTGCTTTTCGAACTGCATTGCTCTCTGGGGAATTATGTAAGCCTTAAATTTCACCAAGCAGAACAGACAAATAAGGAAAAAAAATCATCACATCTTTGTAGCCATGAATCAGATTGACAATAAGACTTAAATTAAACCAATGAACATTTTTCTTTTTTCCACTTTTTCCCCAGAAGGCAAATTAAAGGCAAATTAAAAGTCATATCTTAAAATGAAATATCCTTTGATTTCAACAGATTTCATGTGAACACACGAACCTGAACAGCTTGAAAGGGTACTCTGAAACCGCAAAAAAGCCCTGGTCAATCTGTCTTGATGAGAGGTTTAGCCTCATCCATCGAATCAGAAGGAAGCAGTGCCGTCTCTATTCACTTGGGTAAGTGCTCTCTTTACAAGAAAGGAAATTGTTTCATGACAAGTAGCTTCAAAAAGCCCTATAAATACAACACAGGCTGCAGCAAGGTTATCTTCCAAAGTATAAACTTCGTTCAGGTGTGTTTATCATGTGTTGATGTGCTTCTGTAAACTTTATTTTTAGGGAAAAAACCGTTCTCCATGAGGGTCTTTTTCTTCCTTTGCCTTTCTAATATTGGTATGAAAACAAATTTTTTAATGGTGAGTTGTGAGTGGTAGTATGTAGAGGAAGATGGAAATCAAAGGGGTAAAGTGAGAAGCCTACAGCATCTTACTTGAGCAGAGATGACTTGCATAATTGCCAGGTATTTCAGCAGCATTACTTACACAACTTCATTAACTACCTCTGGGACAAAATAGTATATTTCCATATGAGAGTGTTTTTGCTCAACACTTCAAGGGTGACTTGTGCCAAAGTGATAGTGATAAAGGGAGCTGCGGCTTTGCTTTAAAATGTTTGCAGTGTTTATGATGTTTGCACTTGAGAGTGAAGTTTTCACTCTTCACAGAACAAGTGCTTTCACAGGTAGCAAAACCACACATGCAGCCTGTTTCCCTGCTAATAAAACATTCTGTTTCCCAGGAGGATGAGGGAGGTCAGTCCTCATAGTGCATCAGGCCATCAGCACACAGGTGCAGTAGAACAGTCACTGGGATCTGGAGCTCATTTCACACAGATCACTACACAGAGCTGCCTAATAAAACTCTACTTGCTGTCCTGGGAGGCAGCTTTAGGTTAGAGCTGTATTGAAAGGCTTCATCTCCCTTGAGCCAGTGCAGTTTATTCCTGTGATTTTGCTGCTGTGGGTTTACAAAGGGTGAGTAGCAAGGAATCGTGCTGGGGTGGCATTTCTTAGCCTTGGCATGTAACATGCATGTACTTGGCAGGTAACACCTGCAGTTAGTGTGGAGGTTAGGCAGGGTGCCCTGTAGTCACAGGGAGTGGTTTTGGTTAATTTGGGTGGGTTTATATTTCGATTGAGTTTACTTGAGCTGTAAAGACCAAGATCCTCAGAGAGGGAGGTGCTCTCAGGTTTTGTTCAGCAGCACTGCTCTGTGGCAGAACGAGAACATGCCCCTTAGAGACAAATCACACATACAGGAGAGAAGATTTCTCCTGACTACTGTTGCTTCTTATTTTCTGAATGTTCTTTGCAATATATTTCAAATTATACTTACCTGACATTAATGCAAGATATAGGTTTACATGATTCTTTTCTTCTCAGCTTTTTATGTTCCTATGAAAGTTGGGAGAGACACTGTGTTACCCCATGCTCAGTTCCAGACTTTTAACTCTTTGATTGTAGTACTGAGTTATTGCCTGAGGCCCTTCTAGTAGTGAGCAGGAAGAGGCAGGCACATTCAGGTGGAAAATCAGCTAAGCTAAATAGCATTCTGGAGGTAGGTATAGCTTTCCTTTGATTATAGTGGAAGTCTGGGATAACGTGGCTGCTGATTTTAGATGTCTCGGCAAAGTACTCAAAGTTCAGTGGAATTAGCCTAGACCTTGTTCTTCAAGCTGCATGATTATTAATATTAGACCTGAGCTCCTGTGTTAATGTCTTTTTTCCCGGTTGAGGATCAAGTGTGGGTTGAGAATGGTATTTTTGTTGAATTGTCCAGCAGGCACAACGCAGAGTTGATTTCATCTGTGCTAGGAGGTGCAGATTAGGCATGAAGCTGACAAGCACTGAGATATTTTGCTAATGGTTTTGAATAAAACCGAGCTAGTGTGTGTATACCAGTGCTTTATATGTGGTGCTGTTTTGTGTATGGTCCAGGGAGCCCGAGTGCCAGATTTTCTGTAGGCATGGAACACTAGGGCTTAGCAGAGATTGAAACTGATGTCAGCTCTCCCATCCATCATCAGATAAACACATGCAGTAAGTAACCAACCAGGATGCATCACATGAAGCAGCTAAAAAATAAAAGGGAAATACTTGAGGTTATGGAGAAGCAGTCTTCAATCCACCAGTTTACTTCTGCAACCTTTGGAGCTCGTTACTGCGTAATTCTTCCCCTCAGACTCGCTTCCTTTAGTTTATGACAGACAGAAAAGTAATTTTGTTCTAAGGCAAAAATCCCCTTTAAACATTTTTGTTATCTTATCTGTTTCATAAAGAGCGAATGGGGAGCAGCTACTTCCAATGAAGAGCATTCTCTGCGGAGAGGATGGATGGAGGACAAATGTGAAAGTTCAGTGGGAGTGTTACTGGGAATCCTGAGTTAAATCCATATATGATTAAAACTGGAATAAAACATGCTGCTTAGGCTTTGCCTCCTTGAATGCTATAGAAGAGGTTAGTTGTGAATGGGAGTGAGCAGTGTCTGGAACATCTGGGGATCTTTTTAGATTAGTATTAGTTGCTTCCACTACTGGGAGGCAGCAATGTTTTTGCTTGGGGGACAGGATTTCCCAGTGCGATACATAATTGCAATATGCATTAGTGAGCTCTAGTTATTAGTGCTAAATCTGCTTAGATTAAGCTAAGTCAGTTACAAACACCACAGGCAGGCACTCAAGCTGGGATAACATAAATGAATAGGATTTCAGAAACTTACCAGCAGAGGTTTAAAGAGTCTTGCTGCAAACAGTATAAATGCCATTTCAGGTGCATCCTAAAGTGTATGTAGGAGCTTTAGGATCTAGGCAGGGGGTCCTTCTTTTTTTCCTGAGCTGCTGAGCTCAGTTATCTTTCTTTGAAAGGGAAGGGATGGAGGAGGAACAGAGAAAGGGAAAGCTGGACCTTCACTTGCATTTGTGTAGCTCTGTCCTGTGGTCGCTGGAGTACCTGCAGTTTTCAGGCTGGATCAGCTACAGGTGTCCACTAGAGCTGTGCTGGAGCAGACAAAGCAGCTTTTGTGCCACTCAGCGCTCGCTGTGCTCCCGGGTGATGCAGGGGCCGGTGTCATGCTTCACTCAGTGCGAGCTGCAGCCCAGTGTCTATTCTGAGTGCAAGGCTCTGTGCACCGTGACCCTCTGTGAACCCTGGGAGCAGGGCACAGCCAAGGGACACTGCTCCCCGCTGGGCTGCGCTCTGTCCCGGGTCAGCGTCGCTGCCCTGCTGCCGGCGGGGAGCAGTGCCAGCGAGCCCTTCCTTCCCTGCGCTCGCACGCAGCCGGGGAGACACAGCCCCGCGGGTGCTCTTGGTGCCGCTGTGAAAGCCCACCTCTACCCCCACCTCTACCCCCACTTCTACCCCCACGTCTACCCCCACCGCCGGGCACTGCGTGGAACTCTGTAACCGAGCTCCCTTCTCCCTTACGGGAAAAATAGGTCACTTTCTTTGGCATGTTTTATTTTGCTGTTGATGGTGGCAGCAGCTGCTCTCTCCTGATGGTGAGGAAAGGCCTCGCTAGTCTTCTGTGACCTCCACGCCCTTCTTTTAAAATCATGATCCCTTTTTAGGTAGCACATCTTTCTTTAAGTAACTAAATCTTTCTTACGAGACCTAATTTGTTTATCTTTCATGCTGCATTATCCCTTTGCATGATCACATGTGGGCCAGGCATTTTTTGAACCAGTTCCTTTGGAGAAGACCTTATTTTCTCTCCTATATATTTGTTGTTGGCTAGATCTCTCTTCAGGCATAGATTTGAGCTGTTAACTAGAGTGCCAGAAGATACATCATCCCTGTCTTTACCCTCATCTGTATTTTTTTTCTCCTGTTTTCCACCACTGTGAAGCTCCCTTTGCAGTCCACATGAGCAGCAGTCTGTTTGGAGGCAGCCTGAGGTTTGTCTGCACCAAAAGCATCTGGCCCTCTGGATTGTACCAGCTGGTACGGTTAGAAGTGTGTCACGGACACATGTGGCCATCGGTCGCTGGTGGGCTCATCACTAATGCTGTAACTGTCCTCAGCAATTCCCATGCTTTTCATTTTCAGCCAGCTTCTCATTCCTAAGGGATTACACTGGTCTTTGTCCATCACTGTCCCTTCTGTAGAAAGCCACATGCAAACAAACATGTTGATTCACTTGGTTAACTTCTGAACTTTTTTCCTAATGCGTGTTGAATGTATTAAAAGAAAACTCCTCTCTTTTCCTCCCACACAGCTGTATGGGTTGGAATCGTGTGAATTAGGGTTGTTCTTAAAAGCACGCTAGGCTATTTTTGCACACCCCGTCTCCTCCTGTTTTCCCAGGGAAAGGGAAGATGGTTGAGGAGAAGACAACCTCCTAGGGTATTGATACAATGTGCTTAGCCAGTGTTACAGCAAGTGTCGTACCATACTGGTAACTTCCAAAACCAGTGCTCTTCCACACATTGCTTCATGAGCTGAATTCATTTTAGCCTACCTGTTTGTCATCTCCGTAGAACATTTGGTGCTGGCCTAACGTTGCACCATTGTGTATGATGTGATGTAAAATGTGCCGCATTTTACATGTTGATGCAAATAAGCAAAATTATTTCAGACCCACACTGTTGCTAAGGATAACTGTGGTGCAGTGTAGCAGGTGCTCTGACAGTACATCTAGGAGTACTGTCCTGTCATGGTCTGTGCACAATAGATAAATGCTCTGCTGTTAGTACAGAGTGAACAATCTCAGTTGTACAATTTACAGTACAGCTGATTTAAAAAATCTTGATTCTCTTCTCAGTTGCTACATGTGTGTATATGAAACTGCTTAATTTTGTTTAATGTTTAGCACGTGATTTGAATCACATTTGGAACAAGCTTGGAGGAGTAGGAATGAAGAGAAGATCCTGTTTTACGGAGTAGGGAAGGCCTGTGGTTCAGATGTGTGATTGCGATGGTAAATACCAGATTTTTTAGTTTTAGTGTACCCTGTGTGAGCCACTGGGCTGTAGGAGGTGGGAATACGGCACAGCCTTGTAAAATACGTCTTCTCACTGAGGCAGGGACTGAGACAATACTGCTGTACAATGGGGATATTAATTTTTCTTCTTCTTTGGGATCTTCACCAAATTAGCAGCAATCTTTCTTTCAAGTCTATATAACAACTCTGCTGCTGTTGTAAAGTGCTTATTTTTAAATGTGCTTTTTTTATCTGTGTCTTCCTGTCTGCAGAGAAAGAGAGGCATTCAGTTCTTGTGTCTTGTCTGTACTGGTAGTCACTGTGGGTCACGTTTGTAACACCAGGTGACAGACGTGGTGTGAAATATGCCAGATTTTTACGAAGTAGTATTGCATAAATTTTAAAAGTATTTTCTCTTCTGCTTATGACTTGGTTGCTAGAAGTTTGTGCAGCAGGGACTAAGGAAAGTACTGTAAACTTGTCAAGAAAAAAGCAAGTTGAAAATAGAGAAATATATAAAAACAAAAAATACGAATATGAGTAATGACAAAGATTCCAATATTCAATTTACTTTCATATAAATTTTGTCAACTTCTGAATTAAGAAAAAGCTCTTTGGGAAAGTTATCAGCCTGGCTAAAAGTGGTTTAGTTCTTGCCTAGAGAGGAGCCATTCATTCTAATCCTATTGCATTGAGCTTGAATTTTCTGGTTAAGTTATTTCATCCTCAGAACACCCTACTCCCTAATAGTTCTATTTGCTGCATTAATAGTTACATCTTTTTTTCTCTCTCTCTTTTTGCATAGGCTAGGCAACAATGACAACCAGTTTGAGCTCAGCATGGCCAACAGTGGATGTGAGGTGCATCGCTTCGACCCCAGCATCAAGTCAGCACACATTCAGGAGGGTCGGCACCTCTGGTACCATCGCCTCTCCATTGACTGGAGGGACCCCAACCCAGCCATTGCAGCTCATAAACTTCACAGCAACACAAAGAAGCTGGGCACAGTATTGAATGAATTTGGGCATCAGAAGGTAAGGAAGGACTGGGGTCTGCTTTCTGACCACAGGATTAGGTGTTGGAAAGCTCCAGATCTCCCTTCTTGCTGCCCGAGGAGACCATGCACTTTCCAAGATTTTCTCCTGATAATGGCTTTTCCTCAGCAGTGCTTGTAATGCATTTCTTGTAGGGCTGCCTTTTCTGTCCTGCTTTTTCTGTGTGCTGATAACAGCCACTATGATTTTAAATCCCTAGCCGTATACCAAATACTTTCTTCTTCCTCCTCCTCACTTCCTTTTCCCTTGAACTAACTGGTGACATTGGGTGCTAGCACATTTAGTCCCATGGAAGTTCTGGTCTTTGCCTGAGTATGAAAACTAAACTACTCACACAGACAAGTTTATAAAGAGAAAATAACATTTGCAACAGTAATTAGAAGAGAAGAGGTAATGGATGGTTTGTTTACATTTTCAAGGTCACTGTTCCTAATTACAGTACTCAAAAGCAAAAACATCCTGTTTTGAAATTGGCAGCAATCTGTGGGGTGTTTTTTTAGCATTTCCCAGTTTGTTTTTAAGGAACTGTAAAGACATCATGAATTTTCAAATCTCAAATAAATGTTGCCATAATACATTTCAGGAAGTTCCTTAGGTTGCTTTTAAGAGAGTTTTTCCTTCAGAGGATATAAAGCATGAATTCAAATGCTAATATACTTCATTGCCTGCAGCTAGTTCTGCTTGTCTTTGTTTTTTAAGAAATAGGCAGCCTGGGCTAAGGAGGAGCTCTTCTGTAAGACTTACAAAGCAAGCAGTGCAATGTTTGTTTGGTTTGTTATTTAAGAATGCAAGATGTCCTTTTCAGTTCACTTTTTACTTTTTTTATATATTTTCTTTTGGTTCAGCTCTGCTGATTGGAACATGTTGAAGATAAGAGCAAAGAAAAGGAGCTTTTTCCTTCTCCTTAGTCATGCTGTAGCTGTAGTAGGCTGTGCATTAGTGAAACATCTGGGGAGACAGAGAGATGGCTTTTCTTTGATGTGTGCCTTGCATTGTTTTGATTTTAGAAGAATCAGTCACACAGAAAAAATTAATCACTCAATCCAGGAAAAGTGTACAAGTCTTGTGATATACCAGACCTGCTGAGGTCAGTCTCAGGTTATGATGGTAAAACAGAGTGGTGTAACACCTTCTGTGAATGAGAAGGATGTAGGGGTGAATTCCGAGTGTGTAACTTTCCGACATGAAAACAGCGACTGGATGGCAGCCAAGGAACATAAAGCACACATAACACATGCAGCCAGGCTTTCCTCTAGCTGTGTACCTAGGACGTGGGATTTGGGTAAGTGTTTTGGTGCATTATGAACAGTGTACACGGCCTCTTGCTCTCGTAGCATTTGTGGAGCTCCCCTGTGCAAAGCTATGGCTTAGTGAAGTCGGGAGCTGACTTTCTCCCAGTGAGAATAAAGGTGTTACACACTCTGCAGCTTTCTGGTGATTTATATGTGTGAGATACCTGAGTGGGCTGACTGTCCTCACATTGTTCTGTTTAGGTTTTCTTTAACTTAGAAGGAAGGCAGCCTGAGAAGTTGTGTGTTGAGTGGAGACACCATTCTTCTGGTGAATGTGAGTGGAATGTTCCCTCAACTGAATAAATAAGTTAATTCAAAGCAGTTTCACAGAATATTTTCTGAAGCATTTTTTTTCAATTAGGAAATTAAAACATGCTCTTCGTCCCATTTTTAATTTAAAAAACCCTTTAGCCTACCCTCAGTGTTGTTGCGTTCCCACTTCAAGGCAGGAGTTCCAGGCAGCTGCATTTGAAGTTAATGCCTCATTTTATCCATGCTTTTATTCTTTAAGATTTGGGACTTGATCCAAGACCCTACAAGTGACTGAAACTATTTCCACTGATGTTAGAAAAGCAGGCTGATGAAGTTAGAACAGACAAGACCTCCTGAAGTTCTTGCTGTTGTAGTCTTGAAAAGAAAACTTGCAGTTTGGGGTTTTTGTGTGCAAGAGAATCAAAGAACTTGGATGGGCTTGTTTACACCCTGACTCAGATGAGAGCACACCTGCTATTCTGCAGACAATACTGGGACCTCATCCACACAAGGGAAACCCATCCCAATATTTTGGCAAGAAATACAAACACTTTTTCGTGTCAGAGTGGATGTGAGAAAAGATTAAAAGAACTTGATCTTTCTAACTGGCTATGTGGCAAAACAGTCCTCAGTTGTCTGAGTGTAAGTAGCCTGGGGGCAGAGGACTTATCTAGTACTATATTAGGATGTGGCTGACAAAGGAAACATGTAGTCAGAGTATTTTTGGGAACTCTTAGAGTGTGAAATCTCTTAAGCCCTAGAATAATCCCCAGAGGATGTCATGGGAGTCTTATTTCCTGGTATACAGATCTAAACTGAAAATTTACTGGTATATCTTCTGAGAAGAGCAGTATTTTATCAGCCACAGGAAAGGATAAAGATGTAAAAATTGATCTTGCTCATCTTCCCTTTTCCTCCCCCCTGCCCTCAATTTTTTTGCTGAACATGCACACTCTGTAGTGCACTGTCGATGAACAGTGGGGAAAAAGGGAGAAAGCCACTGAGGGCCCATGATTCTCTTTCTTGTGGCAGTGGAATTCAACTTTATTAAAGCTTTCACTTTCCTATTCTCTAACTACCTACTGCTGTGAGGATGCTACAGTGCTGGTGTTTCCCATGGATTAGTGATAGGTGGATGGGGAGCTTCCTTCCTGCGGAGTTGTTGGATAATTCAAGTCAGAAGGGATCTTGAATGACTTGTGGTTCAGTCCTCCGCTCAAAGCAAGGCCAGCTGTGAAGTCAGACCAGGTCGTTCAAGGCTTTATCCACTCTGGTCTTGAAAAGCACTGAGTTTTCTCCAGAATGGGGACTGCCAAGCTTCTCTGGGTCAGCTGTTGTCCTGCTGGACTGTTCTCATCATGAAAATGTTTCTCCGTATATCCAGTCTGAATGTCCCTGATTTCAGTTCATGCCTGTTGTCTCTTGTCCTAGTTCTACGCACTGCTGAAGATGACCTCTTTGTGGTCTCTACAGGCTGATGTTTCTCCTCCCAGCAAAGCATCTCCTGCCTAAGCTGAAAAGCCCTGTTCCCCCAGCTTCTCCTTGCAGGGACCTCGGTGGCTCCCACCTGACCTCACCTGAGTTTATTACTGTGTGTCTCGTGCTGTGGGAACCAAAACTAGATGTAGTGTCTAGATGCACTCTTCCAAGTGCCAAGTTCAGTGAGATAATCACATCCCTTGGTTTGTGGGCTGTGCTCCTGCTGGGATGCTGTTGGCCTTCCCTGCACCATGACCCCCAGGCCCTTTCTGCCGAGCTGCTCCCCAGCCAGGCAGGCAGTCCCCAGCTTGTATCTCTGCAGGCAGCCCTTCCTCCTCAAGTGCGGGACTTTGAACTTCGTCAGGTTCCCGTCGCCAATCCTTCCAGCCTGTCTGGGCCCAGAGCAGGGGTCTAACATGCCTTTACTGGCTGGTCCTGCCAATTTGGTGTCGTCCGTAGACGTGGCAGGAGTGCCAGGTGACACCTCCTCTAGGTGACTGGTAAAGGTGTGGACAAGATGAATCCTGGTGTAGGCCCTGTGGCACTCGGCCTGAACTGACCTCCAGGCAGAGTACAATCCATTAACCATTGCTCATCCAGACTGTAATGTCCTGGCTTGGACACAAGTTTCTGTGCAAGACAGTTTCAAGTATATATCCCCGTGCTCTTTTGGACCAGTCACAGCCAGTTCTATGGTGCTGCAAGGGGATCATCGGACTTAATTTCAGCTGCAGGGGGGCTAAGTTACCTGTCCAAATGAACCCTTCATCTGGTGTTTTTTATGGTATCAGCGTCATCCTCAAAATGTTGCTATGTAGTCCAGATTTAGTATAGAATAAAACTGTAAGGGAAAGACCATACTGAAATGTGAGCTCCCTCTTCCCACTCTAACTTTACCTCCTCTTCAAAAAATCCTAACCCTTAACCAGTAATTCAAACCAAGCTACTACACGTATTCTGTGTTCCAAAGTTTGTGCTGTGAAGCACAATTAAAAACCTTTGACAGAAGGGCCCTGAGCAGCAGAAACAAGCAAGAGTTCATGCTGTCCCAAATGGGCATGTGTGGTCACACATGCAAATTGTTATTCCAGTAGTAGTTTTCCTCCCTCTGGAGCTCTGTAGGACAAGTCTCTTGCCGTGCCCTCAGTAAGTGCTATGAGATTGCATTCCTTGGCAGTATGGCTCAGCAGTGGATGAAATTGTTTCTTGTAAAACAAATTAATCTGGAAAGGAGAATCTGAGAATGCAAAGTAAAACGTTAATTTAATCAGGAAGTGCTCATAGCTTTAACTTTCAGGGGACAGCAGAGCAGCGTTCAGCTCCTGCCATTCAAATTATCTCAAACAAATCGTGTAAGAGACCAAACTATGTTATTGTTTGTTATGAAAATAAATGCAAAGCAATCTTTACATCCTGATTTCAATTTGAAGGCTTTAATTTACACTCTCTCTTCATGAAGATTTTTTTCTGTAACAACTTGGGTAATTTTGCTTCATTTTACTGAATAGGCTTCGATTTAGGATTTCAAAAGGAAAAACCTCCTTCCCTTCACCTGTTATTTAATACTCAGTACAACTTCAAAACACTACACCCTGAAGTCATTTTGATTAATAACATCAACTCCTCCTAGGCAAGTAATTTATCACTTGCTCTTCTCCTCAGCTAGATACTATAGAATTTATTTCATGCTGCACTTCCAGTTTTGTGAAGGCTGATGTGAAAGGACAAGTATTAAAGAAAAGATTTAGCATTTTTGCTTAAAATCAGCTCTGTTGGTTGTACACAAATAGATATAAAAGTCCAGAGAAAATGTATAACAGCTTAGTTGTGCATGGTGATTTTATTAACAAAACAAAAAATAAACTCTTCAGCTTGGAAAATGTCCATGCTCAAGTTTTGTAGCAATGAAATACATGTAATTACTCTTTACTATGCATACCTTAGGGCTGTAGGGGCCAGAACAGGCTTTTGAATTCTTGACCCTGCCTAGACAAAATCATTTAACTTCGGTTATCCCTTGCAGGGGTAGACTTAGGTATTGCCCAGGGAGCCTGGGGGTTGCTTTGTGTGAGTTGCGTTCACTGAGGGGTTTCTGTGTCCTAGCGCGGTGTGTGGGTGCCACACTCTGCTCAGCTGTCATCTTAACTCACAGCAGGACCTCAGTACCAGCTGATGAGCAGCTGCAGACTGGTCCTGATGTGGAATCCTGAGCTCAAGATGAGAAGCCAGGAGCTCAAAAGCCCAGGAGTTCTTGCAGAGATATGAGTCCTTGTCTCTGGTGCTTCTGCAGCTGGGGAACAGCCCCCGTCACCTTGCTGGAGTGGAGGCACGAGTTCAGATCTGCTCTGCTGCATGTGGCTTAGTGTCAGAAAGAGCAAATGAGACCCAGGTCTTTCGAATCGTTGCATCACAAATTCTAAAGTAAATGTTTGGAATTCTGTCTTGAAAGGGCTTCATTTTTTCTTTGCTTTTTATGCTTATTTGGGGCTTTTCCAAAATCTCAGTTCTAGAAGGATAAAACCCACCCTTCATCTGATTTTTAGCCTCCTTATTTTCACATCCAATTTTTCTTGTGCAATCAATGGTCTTTAGGCTTAAGTGGCCCTTTTTCTGCAGCTGTTATTTACCATTCACATATAGCTGTGAAGAACAGCCTTTGCTTTTGTAGGGCAATCATACTGGCCTTTCTAAGATTTCTCCACCATGAGAGATCCTCTATTTTCTGTAACATCTTATTTGTGTTGTGCTGCCCCTCCTGCAGCTGGAGCATCAGCAATCAGTACTATTCAGAAGTCCCAATGGTGTCGCTGCTACGGGTCAGGCTGTGACTGCCTTCTTCCTGGAAATGTCCTGACTGTCCTTCCCTGGAAATGTCTGCACTGTTACTGCTTATCATCTTGTTTGCTTTTTTGTGACTCATCAGACCGTCTCCTTGTTATATCAGTTTCTGAATGGCACAGTAGAAAGAGTTTTGTTCCAGAGCACTGATTTTTTTTAAAGTGTGAATGGCTGGTTGCCGCTGTGTGGCCTGGCTGGTGGAGGAAGCTGTTGCTTTTCCCTAAGAATTCCTGGCTCAGGAACTCCTGGCGGTGTCCGGGCACCTCGCATACAGCTTCTGTCTCACCCGTGCGATGGAGGCACGCGGCCAAGCCCACACAGAGCTTGCTAGCTCGAGCGGTACCAGAAGTAAAGAGTCCAGAGATGGCTCTTGCGAGGGATCCGATGTTTATTCTGACCGACACGCAGGCTGGCCAGGTAGCAAGAGAACGGGCTCCGCCCGCCAAGTTCTTTATCAAGGGACACAGACGGGGAGGGACAACAGCTGAGGGCCAATGTGGTGTGACCCAAGGTTAGAGTGACTGTCTGGCTGCTGACCAACCAGGGGGACCCTCCTCACACAGGTCACAAGACCAGGTGAGGGGATCCTGACCAGCTGTCTTGTGGGGGGTGTTAGATCTCTGAATTCACCCACCACCGAGCTGCTGAGCCCCCTGGTTCCCCAGCCATCCCAGCTGGTGGCTCGGGGACTACAACAGCTGGTCATGAGCTATTTGCAGAAGGAATAACTCTGCACAGCGAAGTCCCATTTTAGTACAGCACCCCTTTTCACCAGGCAGATGCAATACCATAGCATTTACAGCTTGTAGACTAAATAAATGACCTGCCACAGGACAGAGCACGAAACTCACCTCCATTAGCTTGAATTCCTACATTTGAGATAGCTGTTGATGTCCTTATAGACTCAAGCTAAACTGTTACGGTGCAGTTTGTCTCATTCAAGGGCAGATATTGCTGCAGCTTGAGCAGTAACTGGTGCCGTGTGTGAACCTTTTGTTTGGGGGTCTCTCAGAGACCTGGCAAATCTTACTCCACTTGCTGAAAAGAGGCAATCAAACTAGTGCAGATGTTTCCAGCTGCAGCTGGAAATGCTGCCTTCTGTAGCCTTGTAGTAGTTGCCCCTGAGTAATCTACAAGGTCTTGCACACAGTGTTTCTTTCCTGGGTGTACATATTTTTTCATTTTAGGGATAATGAAATCAAGGTGGTGATAGCTCTGTATTTGCTTAGTTAGCTGGGGCTGCTGCTGCCTAAGGTATTTTAATTGTTAGTAGATTGAGGAGTTTGGCTGCAAGTGAAAATGGCTTGACAACTGCATGTTTCTGGAAGTAAAGATCTTTGGATAGTGATTTACTGCTCACCACCTCTTGCTCTAAGTGTTGTTTTCACAAAGTGCCTCATGCACTTTCCTTTACAGGGTTTTCTCTTTGTCCCTTACATCTCCTTTTGCCTCATTTAAATTCTCTCCACCAGGAGCACTTCTCAAGACATTGTTAAGAATATTGGTATTTCTAGGGAGTGAGCTGAAGGTGCTGTTTAGCATGCAATTGTCAGGCATGGAGGAAAGATATTTTTAATGATACCATTGGCTGAATATGGTGCAATCCATAGCCTTTTCTTCCCCTAGGAAAAGGCCTAGCGCAATGCCTGAATTGTAATGAAAGAGTTGAAGTATTGCGCTGTTGAAGCAGAACTTATTCAGGTCATCTTTCAAAAAAAAAGGAATAAAGGCACTTTCAAAGCATATTATTGTCTGCTAAAAATTAGAAGGGAAGGACAATTCTTTTTAGGGTTTTATTTTCATTTTTTTTGTTGCCTTTGTTGTGGTTGTTAAGACCCTTCAGAAAAAAATCAGGTAATAAAAATCTGCTTTCCCCCAGCTTTGCTAGAGGGCTGAGCAAGCTGTGTTCAATTCCACCTTCCTGTTTGACTATTTCAGTGTCAAAGAGTTGCATTCAGAGGAGCACGGCACTCTCTGCAGGCACCATGGAGTCAGCGTTGCTGTGCTGCTGCTGTAAGAAACCAGTCAGTCCTGGTTCCCTCCTCCTGCCAAACCTGGAGCTCAGCAGGAGCCTGGGGAACCTGCCCTGCTTCACAAGGTGGTCCCAGATGCAGGACACCTGCTGAGCTCAGACCTGCATGCACACTCCCCAGCCCCTCAAGCCACTAACACTGGCTTAAACACAGCAATGTGAATCTTACTGTTTTAATTTGGCTGAGGTTCTGAATGTCTGATCAGGGTGGTGGTCCGTAACATGGCATAGGTTTAATGAGAATTGAGATCAACCCCTTTCTAGAAGCATCCTGGGTTTTCTCCATCTTTCTCAAAATTTCTCATTGTTGTTGACATTAACAAGCTCTTTAGGTAAATGCCCTATCCAGAGCACCTAGCAGCTTTCTAAAAAGATGTACTTCTTTTTCTCCCCACATTTGTCCCTCCTTCTGGTTTACAAATTCTTGTCAATGGCATTGGCCGTATCTTGTTTAAATACTTTCACCTTAGTGTCTGTATCCTTTCTGGTCTCGCTTTTGATCTGACAGCAGTTTAAGGTATCCCTCCATTCTCAAAAATTTGAAATCCAGAGGTCAAAGATTTAGCAGCTTCTTCTGCCCCACTTGAATGCCTGTCCCAGATGAAATCTGAGTTGTGCAAGCATTTTGTGGTGGTTTTTATTCACGTTTTCAGGAATGTACATGCATGTTTCTTCCTGTCATTGTTGCAGGCGAATAGTAGGGTGGACAAACAGTGAAGCAGAAGGGAGGCAGGTTGGCACCTTGGACCAGAAATGGAATGAAACAAATAGATCCCCATGGAGGGCTGTAGTCTCGAAGGACTTTATTGTTTTGGCAAGTGGAGATGGGAACCAAGTCCTCCACCAGATTTAACTGGAGCTACTTGGCTATAGCAGGGCTGCAGATTCTCAACCTGCAAGAGATAAGTTCTTTAAGGTGCGGTGGACATTTTTTGAAGATGGGACTCTGATCCCTTTCTTCAGTCTCTTATATTTTGAAGGCCCCCATGGGCACTGTGTTAATAAACCATAGAAGGTCTTGCAGCCAAAATGCTCTTTACTCTGAATGACCATTTTACAGTAGCCTAAGCCCTCTGTCCCTTACACCACACACACACACACACTTGAAGGTCTTGTTCCTCAGGGCTTTGGAGTCAATTGCTGCTTCACCATTTGCCTTCTACTGCAAATCTCCTGTGCCGATGGCCCCCTCATCCCCCCTCAATGTGCTTGTCCTATTGCTGCTGGCTTTCACCTTTAGCAAGACCAGGCTAATGTGGCTTTTTGCAAGCATGGAGCTGTGTCCCACCATCTGCGCTTGGTGCTGCGGCAGCGCAAACAGACCGCAAATGTTTGTTCCCGTCTAATGAAGAGACTTGAGGGTCTGGCGTACACCGTTTATTCTTTTGAGTAAATATCCGTTCCCACAGGCATCCAGCAGCGTCTGGGAGAGAAGATCAAAAGAACAGGAATGAAAGGGTTTCCCCCTTTGTGGGGGAAGCGTGCAGCAGGACATCTCCTGCAAGATTAGATGGCTGAATGCGCGTTCTGCAAAGCAACTCGTGCGCTCAGCCAGGGCTGCGTGCAGAGCGGCTGCGCTCCCAGCTTGGCTGCTGGAGGAGTACATGCAGTATTTAAAATGTCTGTCTGCAGCATGGCAGCATTGGCAAGCAGAGCTATTGCAGCTGATCAGGCTGCTAAATAATTTAAAGTCAGGGTTTCTGCAGATCCCTTGTGGGATTTTTCCTGCTTGGGCATTGTAGCCAACTGAATTGAAGGACCAGGTGAGGGGACCAGGTTGTTTTCATCTTTCAGTGTACAACAGGAGAGCCACGCGAACTGGAAAAGGTGCCAGGGCACAAATGGGAGCTGGGGCACAGTGTTCCTGAGCAGAGGTGCACACTTGTGAGCTGCTGCCACTCGGAGCAGGTGAGGAAGTCACTGTTTGAGGGCTTATGTCCTCACGGTGACTTTTCACCATTTCCTCTGAGGAAGCATCACTTTGAGTCTTCAGCTAGTGGTGAGGTTCCTGTTGCCTGCTCTGGAGACTGGTCTCAGTTTAAAGAAATGGGCAACAAAGATTTTTGATGCTAGTTTCTCTTGTGAGGGGAAGGTCTTCTCCCTCAGCCATGTCCGTGTGCAGTGTGTGCCTTCTCCATGCAGAGAGCTTGTAGAACCTATTCTCTGGGTCACTGTACAGGAACCTTGGTCTAGACAAGATGTCTGGCTTTAAGATCATTATAGTGTAGAGCTAGCTAAAGCCATCAAACCTGTCTGAAAATCAGTTCAGGCTTGGAGACCTGTATTATTTTATGACCAGAAGATGATTAACAAGTGAGCTGCTGTCTCTGGCTGGTCCAGTAACCAGCATGAGTTAAGACAGGAAAGATGCCAAGAACTGGTCCCATGACAAAGATTTATGTTCATGGTGACAGAAGGCTACAGGTGAAAACCTATGACATCCTGACCACATGCAGCCAGGGAGAAAGGATTTCAGGCCATGCTGATCTTGTAAATCAGCTGGGGGTTGTTTGTCCAGAGATTACTTTGTCCATTGGTAAAGTGTCACTGAAAGGAACCTTCTGCCAGCTAAAAGGCCTCTTCTTCTCTGCCTGTCCACTGGAGTAAGAGGCATTGCTTAACTGGTCCAGTTAACTGGGCTGGAGGGGGTCTATGTATCCTTTATTCTGTAATGGGTCCTCAGAGAGAAATTGCTTCTAGATGGAGAGAGTATATTGGAAATGTCTCAGCATCAGAGACCAAGGGAAGAGCTGGGGAAATAAAGTGCCAGGTTGCCCCCAGACCCAGACCTGGGCTCTGAGGCTGTGGGAAGGAGATGCTTGGGCTGCCTGCACTGATCTTTCCTAGGAGCAGTCCCCCATGGGAGAGCATGGGCAAAGTGCTCGTAGTGCTCCTGAGCACGCAGCTGAGATTGATGCCTCCTGCATGTGCTGGGTTTGCTTTCTGGATGGGTCCATTTGTCTGGGGCTGTTACTGGATCTGGTAAGCTGTTGCTGTACTGGCAGTTGGTTGTGAGCAAGTTAAGTAAGGTTGTTTAATATGACTTTGAAACATTTTCTCTGATTTAAGTGGTAAACATAGTATTACTTAATATCCTGCTCCTGCTGTGTAATGCGTTCATGGAAGTACATCACCAGAACTGGGAGAATGGACTGTCACTTGCAAGGCTGTGGAGAATCAGTGGTGAGAGCAGAGGAAGGAAGCTTGCCTGCCCTCACTGCAGGTTTTCTGTTTCAGTGATGTGTGTATTGTATGAGTAACTTCAACTGGACAGTCGCCCTTTACTGTAAAAAAAGACCGAAGGCCCTGTAAGCACCCAACTGCACAAATCGTCCTTGTGGCTTTGATTCCTTAAGCAGATTCTTGAAGATCTGCCTGATCTGTCACACACTGGGAGTGAATAATCTCAAATGACACATTTGTTCCAGTGCCAATTTGAAACTGGCTGTACAGACCACCACAGAGAGGTGTAAATGTGAGCAGGAAGGAAGGGAAGTAATTTGAAAGAGAAGTGCTGCCGGTTGGAGCTGTACATCACTGATCAGTGGTGATTGACTTTTCTGCTGATTTCAGTGTCTGTGTTGCTCTGGCCAGGCCCCCAGCAGTCCTGGTCTCCCCAGCGGATGGCTCAGAGAGAGGCAGGATGTTTCCCCTTCCCACCGATCACAGGGAGCATGGGAAGAGACAGCCACAAGCTGCTGGGAGCATAATTTGCTATTAGGCTATGTGGCATCCTGTCTGCCATCAATTACAGCCTTCACTCAGAATAAAAGGGAATGAAAGGGACTTTACATCCAAGCCATCTCCTGCTGGTAAGGGTGGGCTGTGGATGCATTTTGAGAGGAAAGAAAATGGGGAAAGTATCATGCTGAAAATCTGCATAAGGGAAAAGGATAAGAGGGAAGTTACGTTTAAACAAAACACACCCAAAGACCTGCTGTTACCTGCAAAGACGTGCTATCAAAATGTAAATTAAACAACTTTTTCTAGAGTTTTGTTTTCTGAGAATAGAGAATTATACTTAGGTGGAGAGGGGAAAAACTGATGCACAAGCCAGCAGACTTTTTCTTGCTGTACAGCTGATATCAAAATGGTAACCTGGTATCACAGGGAGCCAGAGCAGAGGAATATTTTTCTCTCGAACTGCAAGAGCAGCCCTGTGGTTCAGGAGGCTGGGGTGATTCTGAGCTCTGTCCCTGTGCCTGAAAGCTGTAGCCAGCTCTTCTCTTCCTGCTCCCAAGCTTACACTGCAGACCTGCTCCCACAGAACTGGAGGGATCCTCCGTACCTGACCTGCATTTGCTGGTTTTGCGTTTCCTGGCTTCCACTTCCACATGCTGAGCTCATGCTGGAAGTAATACAGCTAAATTGCTTCCTCCAGCTACTCACTCTCAATTGACTCTTCTCCATAATGAGCTTTAAATGATGCCCACAGGGCAGCACAGAGCCTCAAATCCCCGTTAACCCTGGTATTTCAAAAGCGATCAAGGCGAACAGAGCTCAGATCTCTGCTTTAGGAAATGATGCACACTTGTAACAAGTCATTACCCTAAAAAGAAGAAATGAGCCTTCATACAGTATGTGTTGGCCTTCACTAACTAAACCACAATTTTTTCAGCTGTTTTATATGCTTGGCTGTGCCATGAGCATGGCCCCTTTTCATTTTTTCTCCAAGTGTAAGTGTTACAATGCTGCAGTGCTTTTCCAAGGGAGCTAAGCTGAGAAAACATTCAAAAATCCACACTTTTTACTTTTCTGTGATAACCTAGTTAGTTCACAGAGGATAAGAGGATTTGTGAAAGATAAGAGGAACCAGCCTTTGTGAGTGCTTGAAACTCACTGCCATAGTTTACCTTCAGGCACTGTAGATCTTTGCCCTCCAGGATTTATTCATAGCAGGAAAGTCCAGCTGTGCTCCCGGGTGAATTAGAGCTCTGAATTTATAGATTTGTCCACTAATCCTTTCACTGGCACTTTGGATCAAGGCAAGTGGAAGGTGATAGTGCATTTCTTGTCAGTAGTGCACTGCTTATCACCGATGGTGAATATGTCCTGAGCTGTCTAATCATCACAAAACTTGCATGTGGTGTCAGCAGGATGCTTGTAATTTGCTCAGATACTCTGAAACAGAGCTGTTCTGCCATTCATTTTACACTGTCCATGGCATGAAATGGAGACTATGGGCAGAGAGGGACAACTTGACTGGAAGGCAATCACAAAGGTTGGTGGGTTGGGACAGGTTCCTTCCTCCCTCTGGGCTTCTGAGCAGTGCAGGGCACTAAGAGCAACAAAGAGCCTCTGGTTTGTGTATGCAGCACATCCCCAGTAGCCTTGTGTTTCTTTCCTGGTCATTTCATTGGGTGTTCAAGCTGTTATGGTGGTAACTCATTTTCTCCTACTGAAACATTGGTTAGCAGCCACTTTTCAGATCAGTTTTGCAAATGCAGCACCAAGCATGCAGAGTGCCTGCTGAGCAGCCAGAGCAGCAGTTAGTGTCACAAGAGGAAAACAAACAAACCCAGAGGAGGACTGGAAACATTACCATGGGAAAAAGATGTCCTACTGATGCCATAAAGTAAGATCATGGGAAAACAAAACCAAACGCCTAGAAACATTTCTTCCCCTATCCATCCATGCCCTCCCCCCAAGAAAAAAAAGGGTTTGAGTAATTTGTCTGCTTTCAAAGTTACATAAGTCTCCCAGAGACAGAAATCTGTGGTTTGTTAAGTGCGGCAGTGTGGTCCTGTGGCAATCGCATGCACGTGGAACCAACTGCGTGCAAAACTGCGTTACAGGTAGAGATATGAGTTGGTATTTGCAAAATAAACAACCTATTTAAATGTATGAAGGAAAACAAGTGAGCTGACCCATGTTGTAGTTCTCAGCTGAAATGTCATGAGCTGCATCATTTACATTCAGCCTCCCCTTGAACCCAAAGGAGCGCTGTGTTCAACTGTTTCACTGACCCGCGGATGGACAGACTGACAGGCTCTTTGTTAGAGAGGCGAGCTAGGAAATACCAGAGCTAAGGTTGTCTGTGCAACCTTCCTTTCTGCTCCCCATGCGGACATACCACAATATGGGCTTTAATTCCATAATCCCTCAGTCATTTTCCACTGGCCCCCTGCCTCCTACAGTGTGAAGGAGGCACAATGCCTCCTTAATGAGCAGACAAGCGGTGGCTTGGCTTATTATGATTCGGTCTGTGACCGTGGACCTCATTCAAGTCCTGCTCTGAAAATGTGGTGTTTTGTTTTCAGCTCTTTTGCAGCTTGTTCCACCCAAGTCTCGCTGGCCCTTCACGTGCTCAACCCCTGCACTCTGCAGAGGGCGTTCAGTGATTAACGCCCTCGTTTTACAGATGGAGACCAGAATGGGCAAGTGTCCAGCACCTACAGATTCCTGCCATGCCATGCCCGTCCATAGTGCTGGGGCACGGCCCCTGAGGAGCGCTGACGTGGCTGTGAGCTCTGCAGCTCAGCACCTCAGCCCCTGGTGTCTCCAGTCAGCCATCCATGGAACAAGGGAAGGTGGATGTGGCCACCCCTTGCCAGGGCCCTGCGGTATCTTGGCTGTGGCCCGTGCAAAGCACAGCTCTGGTTGTACTGGAGACAAGCTCTCAGCACAACCCCTGCCCTGTGCCCAGGGCAGAGGGGTCTGTGAACCCCACGGATGGGGCATGGCATGACACCAGCCAGGCGCCCTGGGATGGGGCAGCTTAGGAAAATGCTTGCCTTGGCAATGCTTTTACATTACCTGCCCAAACTTCTCTCCTGTATCTGCACAGGTGCCTTTTTTGATATTGCCATAATGGTTAGGGTAGACTGCCAGGGAGAATCTGGGGGTTTTGTTGGTTGGTTTTTTTGGTTTTTTCACTTGGTTCGATTTTAGGTTATTGGGGGTTTCTTTGGGTTTTTTTTAAGTATTCTTGACTAAATAAAGTCTTCAGTTTTTCACTTCAAACCCATCTTGAGTGTGAGCAGATGGGCAGAAGCACCAGCTCAGGTGGAACTGGCACAGGCAAACCCTACTCTCATGGTGTGGGACTTTCCCCTGACGTGCTCTGGAAAACAAGCTGAGCTCTGCAGCTTGTGACCACTGCTGCACTGTGATCATTGTTTTCTACCAGGTGTGAAATGGTGATGAAATGCTCTTTTTTTTGTTAAAACATACAGCTTGCCTCCCCCAGCTATCTCCAAGCAAAGTCAACCCACCAAGCAAAGCTGTGTTGGGCTGTGTGAAATTGGATTGCTGGATAGCTCACTACAAAATTAAACAATGGTCTAAAGCTAGAACAGGGCACTTTTCTGTTAGATCTGTTATTTCCTTCAAATACCTTCATATGTTCTTTTCTGCTATGCCTTTTTCTTTGGAGGACCTGCCCTTAAAATCCTGCAGACTTTTTGCATAATTATCTTCTGTTTTGGCCCTCCTCTCTCAGCATCTATAGTGATGCCTTCAAAAGCTTCAGCCAGCAGCTTGGCCAAGGGCAGCTGGTGCCCTGAGCTGCTCACAGTGTTCATTTTTTGCTTTGGTCTTCTTTTGCACTTGTGTGGTGCATGTAGCATGTGGCTCACGAGCACCCCACTCAACTATGGTGCAGGTAATCACTCACTGTTAGTGGGTTTGGATCTGTCGTGGGAAAGAACAGAGAAATAAGGAACAACCTTAGTGTCTAGTTAGATGGATTTCTTCTTTTCACAGCTGTGATGCCACCCAAGAATTGTGAAGGAACCAGTAACATGCTTTGGTTGTAGGAAGAGCTTGGAATACGTAGTTTTTCAAGCAGGAGCTGGAGGCAGGAGGAAAAGAGCTGTGAACAGTCAAGCGTGAAACATCGTGTACTGCCTGTATTAGTCCTCTGAGACTTTTTAGTTTATTTCTTTAATACAAAATGAATAACTGTGTGTATTAAAAAATGGTCAACCCTGGCCTCAGATGTTACCACAATTGCAAAGTTTCTCATTTTCACATAGTAATGGTGCTTTTGTTGCAGATTGATGTCCTCAAGGCAGACGTGGAGAGTGCCGAGTGGAAAATTTTGGAAAACCTGATCCTGGAAGATGTTGTTGAGCAGATAGGACAGCTGGTCTTTGAGGTGCACATCCACTGGCCTGGGTTTGAGGTCAGTGGCAACGACAGCACCGTGGTGCGGTACTGGTACAGTCTGCTCCGAGAACTGGAGCTGAAGGACTTCAGGCTTTTCCATACCTACAAAGACTTATCAAAACCACAGATGTTTCTGAAAAAGGAAGCCTTCAACGCCAGTAGCTGTTACACACTGAGCTGGGTAAATACAAGATGGAAATAGCAGAAAGGAATTTATGATGTGTAACTGTGAGCCATCTGGCCCCATAGCATTACTGAAGAGGATTTTGGCGTCACTGGCTGAAGTTGCTAAATATGCACGCAGTGACTGCTAACAAAATGGACTGGCTTTTATATTTATATGTTGTCAAAAGAACTGGCACTAGGAGAAGATACACGGTACAGATTTGTATAGCAATATATTTGCCAGTGGGTACATTGTCCCAGAGGACAGAGGTTTCTGTAAAGGTTTGTCTGGGGGAGATAAGAGCACGGCTTTTCCAGGCTGCCCCGTGCTTGAGCATGCCAGCAAGGAGGGCATCCCTCTGGGGCTGCCCTGGGAAGTTCTGCTGGCTGTGCCAGCCTTTGGGCCGGAGAGTGCTTGTGCTGAGGTGTCTTTTTAAGAAAGTGGCAAGTGTTACTTTGTAAAGTGATCATCTTTGATTTGCACCTTCTTTACTTTGGTTTTGTTTCCTATGGGACAAATTTTAGGCAAGAACAGTATGTTCTTGAACCCACTGGCAAATTTCTGCTGAATTTGGCAGAGACAGAAATCACCACCAAACTAAATTCCTACCTATTTCTTTGAGCAGTTTCTGAGTGCCCTGACTTTGGTTTTTTAAGTTAGTCTGCTTGCAGAAAGTGACTTCAACGCTTCTGACACAGGAGACGGTGGGACAGAGACACTGAGCGACTGGATAAGCTGCCGCCAGCACTCCCTTCCTCACCCTCAAGAGCCTTCAGCCACAGAAGACAGGGCTTCCCTAGTTCATCTGCTCAAAGAACAGCTCGATTGAAATTACTCTTGCAATGGCTGCAGCAAGTAGTTTTTCATCTAGTGAGATATATGCAAGAGATGAAAGTGAAACCTGGTCTTTTTTGTTTTGGAGCTTGGTTGAACATTTCCTGGTGCATTTTCCAGTGCTGTGCCTGGATGCCTGCCACCTCCTCACCACCTTGCCTCTCCCTGGCATAAGGAGACCAGACCCTGGATCTGCACTGATGCTGGCACAGGTGGTGACCCAGGCAGGTGCAGCTGTGCTGGGGCTCTGTAGGCTGGAACATGGATTGTCTGCAGTGTCCCCAGGAGCCTTTGACATTCCCCAAAGGGCTAAGGAATGGGGGGAGTTAAAAAATTTATAGCAGGTTGGGTTTTTTCTTCTCTTTAGATGAATTTTGACATTAAACTTTGCATTAAAATACGAGATGTCACCAATTTCATGTCTGTGGTATGCGGACTTTTTAACTGCCTTTGGTTTCCGACTACTACAAGTCTTCAACTTCCTCAAGGGAGGTGGTGGAGGGGGAGATGCTCATCTCCTCTCTCCAGTGACCAGTGACTGGACATGAAAAAATGGAATGAAACTGTGTCAGGGGAAGTTCAGATGGGGTATTAGGAAAAGGTTCTTTACCCAGAAGGTGGTCAGTCACTGAAACAGGCTTCCCAGGAATGTGCTCATGGCACCAAGCCTGTCAGAGTTCAGGGAATCTCTGGATGGCTCTCCTAGTAACTTGGTTTAGTTTTAGGTCCTGTGAGGAGCAGTGAGTTGGTCTCGGTGATCCTTACTGGGTTCCTTCCAACTTGAGATAGTCAATGATTCTATAAAAGTAGCTCCAGTTTCTGCTCCTGCACATCCCACTTGGACCAGGGCTTTGCAGACCCAGAGCAGGGCACTTGTGGGTGCCCACCATGTCCTCAGCTCTGCATCATAGTCAAGATGACCTGATGCAGATGCGTTGAATTCCCCATGTCCAAGACGTTGGGCAAAGCACTTTCCTCAGGGCTGAGCGACCTATTGCCATCCCTGAGCCAGGTAATGCACAAACCAAGTGATCCACAGCCTCTGAAAAATGAGTAAGAAATGCCTTCTCTGTGACAGCCAGCCTTGCTACAACCCTCATACATTAAGTACTGAAGTTGTTTAACGATGCAGAGCCATGAGGAGAGCCATCAAAATGTGAGAGGCTGCCAGGGTTTCCTAAACTAATATCTGGCATGTTGGAATGGCCACGCTCATTGCACTGCAGAATGGCTCAACTCCCATTTTTCAAATAATTGGGTGGCAAAAGTCCAGCTGCAAGTCCTGATTTATTAATAAAGTATAAAAATGTGGGCTCTAGCACTGTACAGGTTTTTCTTCCTAACTAGTCTTAGAGTAAGTAGCCTAGTAGCTTATTATCATTTGTTTAAGAAACCAGTAGATAGAGGTTAAAAAATAAATTATGTGACCTCTCTCAGATGTTAAAATTCAAAAGGTATGCACATCTTCCATCATTTATTTCCCTGAAGTAAAAATGGTGATATGCAAATTACAGAAGTGGAGTAGAGGTCCATCCTGGTTCTTTGGTTAGTAAGGGAGTTTAATAAACCCTCAGCTAATCTCTTGCTTGGGATTGCCAACTAGTGTCAGGAACACTTCAGGCTACAGCAAATACATCTTTGGCAAAAAAGATTCCAATAACTATGGTAATTTTAAAGAAAACCTTATCTCTAATACAGGGTAGATAAAAGCCATTTATCATTCTGGAGGCAGTTATGTGATATTATAGGAGAAAATGAACAGTACTTATTTAATGCACTCTTTGTGCCTTTCCACTTCACATCTCTTAGAGCAGAGTTACAGCCTTCCTTTCTGAGGTCTTGCTTTTATGCCCTTACCCCTTCTCTTTTATTGATCTCTTTTACCTAAAGGACAGACCTTTAAATGAATTCAGTTCCTGTCTCCTAATGACTGAGCTGTCGGGTACGTGCCCAGGGACACAAGCCAGTGCTGGCTGACTGCTGCAGTGGCCAGGCTGGTGCTGAGGGATGTTGTGTGGGGTCTGTGTCTACCCACTGCCATACCAAGGCACAACTGCCCTTGACCTGCTCAGAGATCATCTCCATGGACTAACCACATGCTGGTGTTGCACTCCACAACTTTTCACAGATCACACCTGCACAGAAATCACCATAGCTTCCTCCTTCTTCAAGGGCTAAGTACAGAGAGCACCATTAAAACCAGTGTGTACAGGGCATTCTGCTCTTGTAGCCACAGCCTGGAGACTGGTAACTGCATGGCCATGAAAGAAAGTCAGCTCCAGATCTGCTCAGCATCACCATTACAGGTGATTACATTACATTACAGCCCCAGCTCTGCTCTCCCCCCATACTCCTGGCCTGCTGTCCCCAGGTGCGTTGGGCATCTCTCCACACTCCTTGCAGCCATGTGCATCAGCTGTCCAGAGCACCCAGCCCATTGCTCCTGCCCAGGAGCCTCCTTCCTGCCCAATCCTCAGGCCATTCATGGTGGCCACAGCCAGTGCCAACCTCACTTAACAAAGACATAATGACAGGTCTTGTTCCTGATGTGGAGCCATTATTGCATCAGTTGAACAAGTCCACCACGTGAGGTTTCAGCTTGGTCTAAAGTGGATCCTTGCAGAGATGACCCAGGGGTAGGGGCAATTCTACTTGCACAAATCCTTGTGTGGGAGTGAGGGCATTTCTCTTTCAGACAGGCTCACAGTGATTTACAAATCACACACATTTGTGAATCAGAACTTAGAGGTGCTGCCCATGACCTGGTGAAGATGAAGAGCAGCAACAGATGTGAATCCCCTCAAACTATCACAGCTGATACTGCAACATGAGCTTTCCATGGCGAGCCCATGGCAGCACATAGGGGAATTTGTTAGAACACTTACACACTCTTCCAGGAGAACTGGGCCCTTTCTGAATGCCACATTGGCTTCCTTGGAGGTTCCAAAATTTGTCCAAAGAAAGGTCTGACCTCCTGCTGCACTCCAAAACCTGCCATTTATTGCATACACTTCTGGCCCCAGGCTTTGATCCCATTATGACTTGTGAAGCGTCTGTTGAGCACCTCTCAACTGTGAAAGAACAAAGAAAGTGTAAAGGGAACATATGTCTGGCCTTTCTTGGCAGATGCCAAGAAGACATATCACCCAGTAGCACACCTGAAGAAACGGCACTCATTCTCTCTAGTGAATTATTCAACAGCTGAGACCATCTGGTTCATTACAAAACTTTGATTTCATGAGCTTCATTAGTCACTCCCTTGTCCTTGGAAGGATACTCAGGGTTATTCGGTAGGAAATCACTCTTGATTTCTTCCTGCTTGTTAACACAATGTGACATTTAATTGCAGTCAGTAGAGACCTGGTTTAGTGGCAGTGGAAATTCAGAGCTGACCTACATTCAGACATATTTATACCTGCCCCCCTCCACTGGCTTTCAGGGGCAGCATCTGCAGAGCAAGCTTGGCTCTTGAAGGGAACCACCTGCAGTAATGAATGGATCTCTGCCCTGAAATAGAAGTCCCTGTTCATGGTGCAGTTTGACCTGCCTCATGCACAGTTTTACCTGGTTCTGAAGGAGACCTTTGCAGAGACAGCCCATGTTACATCCCTTATCCCAACAGGCAGCACCTGGCACGGGCTTTGCTGCCTAGAAGCAATGACTCAAATGTGAATACCAGTGCCATGTCCCTGCTCTTTTTGGTGGATTACCAACACAGATCTTTGAGTTTAAGCAGTTTTCTGAAGGAAGGTGCAGTGGTATACACAGTACAAAACCTCTGCAAGTAATGAAAATGCTTCAGTGTCTCAGCTGGTATTTCCCCGCTCTGTATTTGAAATTCCATTTCTGAATCCAACACAAACAATGTGAATCCCACCCTTACATCCACCTGCAGATATCTAGAGCAGAGCCACCACCCAGGGTGCCACTGCTGGTGCCACTGCCCTTGCAGGCAGGCAGGGACAGGTGCCTGACTGATGTCAGACCTCTGAGGCAGCAGCAGCAGCAGCTGTGCCCTAGGAGGACCCATGTCCCTCGCTGGTGTCTCTCCACTGATGCCAGCCAGCAGCAGCCAAGACACAGGGACTAGGACTTCACCAGACAACCCCATGCTGACCTCTCAGACTGACTTGCCAGGCAGGAGAGGCCCTGAAATGACTTCCATCTTCTTTATAAAAGAAAAATTGCTCCAAGAAACAGGAGAATCTAGGATCCAAAGAAATATTCCATAATGTTATTCCACTTGTTTAATATTGGAGGAATAATGACAAAAAGCAAAAAAACCCCACTCGTTCTGCTGCCCCAAGGTACTCTCAAAGCATCAGCACCAGGGCAGAGAAAGGAGCTTGCTGCAGGGAAGCTCTTCTGACAAAACTCAGCGTGGTTTTGGAAACTTCAGGGAATGGCCTTCCTTCTTTATCCTGTACATGTCTAGCCTGACAAATTATTTCAGAGTCTTGAGTTCCCTTTTTATCTCCAAGGAATATTGGAAGGGATTATGTTTGACAGAGTACATGAGGAAGAGCTGAAGGAGCAAGACTGTATTGGGATGCCAAAGCAAAATATGAACAACACCCCTGGACAAAGTCCTGGGGTGCTTGGGGAAATCAGCTTGGACCAAGCTAAGGTGGGAGGTTAAACTTTTCTAGGGAGTTACAACTCTTCCAGGACAGGGCATTTTTCTTTTTTTTTTCCTCTTAATATCGTTTCACAAGAGTTTAAACTCCACCAGAAAAAGAAAGACTTATTACACAATTAAGAGTTTAGCTGGGGAATAGGAGCAAGACACCAACTGTGGGGCAATTATGCTGGGAGAATGGGAAAGATTTGCAGCTCCCAGAACTATGTCTGGGTAATTGTCAGTGGTCTTGAAGCTCCATAAAGTTCCTGTTACTGAAATGACTCCCCAGAGGATTTGTGTTGCTGTCTTCCTTTCCCAAACCAGAGAAGCAGGCTCAGTTAGCCTTGACATTTTCCAGATTAACCAAAAAGACCCCAAGGCCTAATGAGAACCTCTTACTCTATTGACCAGTGCAGCAACATTTTGTTTGAGCAGTCCCCCAGTGGCATGAATCATAGCAGGGGAAAAGGAGACTCAGTGCATTTAACACATTTTAAATATTCTGTCATACAAGATAACAAACAGGTCTGAGGAGAAACTTCCAGCGTGCCTGGTGAATTTACAGGTCCATGGCCCGCTGAAAGTTATTGCAACTTGCTTCTGAAAGCTTTAAATTCTGCAAGCAGCTTCTGTAAACATAACCCTGCCACAATCAGTTTTCTCTGAGTGCTCCAAGACAGCCGTGGTGTCTGTTTTGCTTATCAGCAAGCCTAACAGAAAAGACATATTTTACTGCAAAATATGAGGCTTAGAATTTGGAGTGTATGCTAGTGAAGTCAACCTACGGTAACAAGTCCCTTAAGTAGTCTCCAGAAGAACAACCTCCCTGGCAACTGATTTTTTCTGGTGTATAGGTACAACTGTTTATAAAAGTCTTCCAAGCAAAACTCCCCTCCCTCCTCCGCTCTCCGCGTGTTCCCCCTCGTGCAGGCTGCTTGTCATGTGGAGTCTTCCTAGCAAACGGGAGCAGGATTTTGTAACAACCAGCTGGTAGAGAGAAGGAAAGTACATCGTGTTACTGGGCTGTGAGAGCTGCAAGGCTCCCCGTTTAAATCAGCTGTTAAAGACCACAGCGTTAAACAGCATACTGAACATCTGCCTGCTGCTAAAAATCGGCTTTTTACAAGACAATCTTGGACTTTTCTGGATGTACGGTAATTTTGATGTTTGTTCTTCATAATGAGGGCAAAGACTGAGCAGCCCCCTCTTACTGGGGACAAGTATAAACTCTGAGCAAGACAGATGCCAAGACCATCTGCTTCAAGACAGACAGCCTCCTTACCAGCGATGCACGAGGATATGTGGGCTATTTCCCACTCTCACATAAGAAAAAAGTCCAAGAAAAAGCTAGCAAAAGGTCAAAGGAACTATCAATTTTCCCAGACAGAACTCCAAGAATGATGGAGATAGTTGACTGACCTGTAAAACTGCCGCTGTAAAAGCAATCAGTATTAATAAAAGCAGCAACATATTGGCAGGTCATTTCTGAAAGCCTCAAGTGTGCGATCAAGGGGAACAAAACAACGATGCCATGGACAGCAGCCCTGCAGCCCAGCTCGCCTGTGTTCCTTCCTGGCAGTGCAACACACTCGCCTCCAGCCCTCCCGAGATGCTCCTTTCAGCTTGAATCACTATGCTGCATTCTCCACTAATGTCAGAGGAAAATTAATCGGGGATCTCAAAATGCACTCTTCCCTTTCTTCCCAGGGCTGTCTTTTCCCTGGATCTGTCTGCTCACAGGCCAAGTTCAGCCTAGACTTGCTCTGACCAACACTCGTAACAGACCAGTTTCTGGTGAAACATGAAATTGGGAAGAGAAGGATGTGATTTGAGCTGATTAGCCCAGAAAGAAATCTGTTCCCAGGTGGCTGCTGGAAAGACAAGTTTGGACCTGCACCACACTCACACACACATCTAGCCATGTGCACAGCAAACTAGCCCACAATGTGAGCTTTGCAGTTTGCAACAAGAGGGAATTATCCTCATGAAAATTCCCCCTGCAGGCTTCAATGCAGACGTGAGAAATTCCACAAAAGATTAACGCGGTGACCAACTGTGAGGGACAAAGGATTTTATCTGAAAGTTTCTAGGGCAATTTTGATTCTGGGCTTGCTGCAAACATTTAATCCCAATTCATCAACTCCAGCAGAATTGATTGAAACATTTCTTTTTTTTTTTCTCCAAAGGCAACATCCAGTATATTACTACAAGGGTTTATACACTTATTTTTATATTTTGCATATACTATTTTACAAGTATCTATCTAAAGTTCAGCCTGGTAGGTGACGCATGGAAAAACACAGTACCAACGACAGAGCCAAGCATTTTGTGTATTATGATTCAAATGGTTTTAAGCATTTGGGAAAGGTGTTTCTGATGTAAATGCCAGTATGTATTCCTATTTTCTGTGTTCCAGTTTTTCTATCTGCTCTATTCCTCCTCTCCTCCCTATTTCCCTGTACATATAAACTGCTAACAGTCAGGGCACACTGCCACATATCCATTTGGGAAATGTATTTGAAGGAAAAAATCCATTCCAAATTACTCCAGCCCCCTTTCTCGTGAAGCAGCACCCGGCACACAACACACGCTAGAGCTCAACTCCCAGCTCAGGAATCAAACCTTCCCTGTGAAAAGCCCATCAGAAATTCATCCTCTGCGAGACAGCAGCAGGTCTTTCCCACCCACATCCTTGAAGAGCAGAGAAGCAGGAACAGCCTCTTCTCTCCCTACAGAGGATCAGTCCTCAGGACACGCTGGACCAGCTCTTTCCTCTTTCTCCAGGTTCTACCATTTCCTATCTCAGTACCTGCCTGGGAACAAGGCTGGGCAATACCCAGTTACCACCAGGATGGTGCTTGTGGAAACAGTGCGTGGAGTTTTTCAGGCACACAAGGCTACTGGGATGGAAAGTAACCAGGAACATGTAAACTCAGTGCAGTTACACAACAGCATGGACTGACAGTGGAATGACTCTCAAGCTCAGCATTAGAGTTGGTCTAAAAATGCCTAAGCTTCCTGTTCACTCACAAGGGCCTAACTTGTGCCACTCACTCTTTGAAAGACCAGGATTGTCTTGCAACCAGTCAAACAACCCAAACCTGACAAAACAACCAACCCATTTCCTTCCTTCTCAGCTATACAGGATTCTTTGCCTCAGCTTCTACCCTGCTGTCAATTAAGGCAGTTATTCCTTTGCTATCCTTTATAATGGATGAGAAGTGATTGGATTTACAGTAAACAACATAGTATAACTCAAAACTGTAATTAAAGACTGATCAATGGGGTAAAATTTGCTACATGCATTTATTTTTATGTGCCCAAAAAAAGAGAGCAGACAGGAAGCCAAAAGGATTTTTTTTCTCCTGCTGCCAACTTGCCTTAGTTTTAAATGAACACTGCAAGAGACTGAGTTTATCTAAACACTGATACAACTGCACATTAAAATACCAAATGGTAGGAAATATTTTATACGGACACTGCAAGGCAGAAAAATTGAATAAAGATAAGCAGACTTCTTATAAAAAGATTTATTAAAAATAAGTTCTTTAAAGAGAAAAAGTGTGACATGTATATACATTAAATTGTCAAAACCTTCATGGGGCTTTATAATACAAACTATTCCAAACAGAACAAGAGACATTCACTTTTTTTTTTAATATGTCATGCTTATTGGAACAGAACAGCATATGGGAAGACAAAAAAACAACACACTGCACACAACCATTACAAGGAAAACCCTGAAAATGAAGACTACTTGCAAAGATGAAAGTGAGCGATCCTCATGATTTTACAGACAGAAACTAAGACTATGAATGGCATCTTCAGTTGATAGAGTTCACCTGACAACGGCTAGCTTCCAATTAATTATTCATTTCTACTGTGAATTAGCAAATCTCAGCAAGCGGATTTGTGCTTATCTTTTCCAGGTCTATTGGAGTAGGTACCAAAGGTTTCTTCTTAGGAAGAAAGTTACACAATTGCTGGTTTTCTCCTTTAATTCTCTCACAGCCAGAACCACAAAAATAGTTTTTCTTAAAATTATTTTATTTTACAAGAGTGTTTTGCACAAGCAGTGGCAAGACAAACTGGCACATGATTCTGCATGATTCAGATGACCTCAGCTTAGCTTCTCATTCCTAGATGCCATATTTGGAACTATATCCTTTCACTTGAGTCTTCTGAATTTCCTGGTGTTTAGTGCATGTATACAGTGAGCTGCGAACTGCAGAGTTACAAATGTCTACCCATCCTCACAGCAGAATGCACCCTAATCTCAGATGAATGCAGGACTTGCATCTTTAGGTCTCTGTAGCATCCTCTTTAGTCCCATAGTTTAATGAGACCATCCCAGCCGCACGTGATGACTTTGGATGTTTCGTGTGGATGCCACACGGCACCGATACAGACTTTGTCATGTGCTTTTAACCTGCTGTAGAGTTTTGTTGTCTTCCAGTCCCAGATGTTTAGTTTCCCATCTGCATCTCCAGATATCACATAGCTGTATTAAAAGGAATAAAATGAAAGTTGTATCATGTGTGCAAACTGCTCGTACACTATTACGAGTAGCAACTGAGCAACAGAAAAGAGCTTCCCCCAGGGAGCTTCCCATCTGACACAGCCTGCAAACATACCTGCCAAGGAATTAGCATTCATGCTGTGCTCTAAGAGCACACAAGTCCTGCAGAAGGTGATTCATCAGCTGCGAGGTAAATGTGCTAAGCAGTGTGATTATACCCTGCACTGTGTTACTGGAACCAAACAGAAAGCACCACAAGTTTCTCTAAAATTATAGATGCTTTTTCTTCTGGGTTTGCTGAGGTTATTCCCCAGTTTTTATGGTAACTGGTATCTTATGTACATACAGTAATAAATGTATGAGCATATTACTAAGCCAACAGGAAGAAAGAGATGGTTCTCTGAACAGTAAATGAGGATACCCACACCAGACCTACAAATTGGAGAAACTGGGTGAGTTCAAATCCCAGATACACTAGACAAGTGCACATTGTGGGAACAGACCCTACACTGCACACCACATGCAAAAAGACAGACGAGAGTCAGATGTGGAAGCCTCTCTTAGTCCTATCAGATGCTAAGGGTAAATTTTCTGTAGTGCTTGGCAAGGGAGCTCTGCCTGATGCTGAGCTAATAGGATGAACATTCATGTGCATTCATGAATGTTGCAGGGGATTCAAAAGGAAATTTGTGTCCATACCTTCAAGTTTTAAGATGAAGTTCATTCCCACAAAAACTTACCTCATATCAGGTGAAAAATCCACTTGACAAGCGTAGCCAGCTACCATGTGACCTTTAAAAATTTTCTTTTTGTTTAATCTGAATCTGTTCTGAGCTCCAAAAATCAAAATTTGGTTATCCATCGACTGACAAGCCAACCATTTCCCTATAAATGCAATAAACAAAGATGGTGTCAAGGTGCTGCATCTGAGGAAACAGACCTAACTGGGATGTTTTTAGAGACTTTTATAATTTTTCTTGCACTATCTTAATCCAGATTCTCATTATGTAGCAGGGTTCTAGGTAACAGTTGATATTGCTTCTGCCTGGTACAACTGCCAAGAGTTGAAACCTTATGTTTGACAGGATGTGGGATGCCTATTCCTACAAAATGCATTCAGGTCTCTACTAAAGCTCTGTCTGTTCCAGCTATGTGCTGCATCAACCCCACTGACTTAAGTTTTTAAGATACTGTGTAATCTTGCTGCTGCACATAATCATGTAATTCAGTGAGGGGAAAAAAATCCATCTAGCTGCAATCCACTTGATCACCTGTTTTGTGGGTACTCCAAGATAGTCACCCCCTCTTTTCTTTACGGGAAAAATAGGTCTAAGGTAGACTAAGGAGTTTGAAAATACTTACATTTTTGCAAATATTTAGTATTCTCTGCCTTAATGGAATGGAATTAACAAAGATATTTTAGTGAAAGAAAAATCGAGGCTTTTTTAATCTTAATTTTCTCATTTTGCATCTTGGCAGTGCATTAACTCTTGCCTGAGAATCCAGTGAAGATGATGTGCTACAAAACATCCAGAACAGAGACTTCTGTCCTGAACTCTGCATATTGTCACTGCCTTTAAAGTGTTTTATGCAGTGACAACATAACATTAGCTGTGCAACAAGTTGATCAGCCTCTACTCAGCATAATGGAACTGTTAACAGCAAATCTGGCAACACTGTAATAATGGTGACACTAAAGCTATTTAAATTTGGCCAAAACAGATAAGAGGAATTTTGTCCTGTTAGAAGGATTTTCACTGATTACTTGAGGCACTAAACAATTATCCTCCTTCAGCATGATTCTAATTGAAGAAAGTAAACACCAGTGAAACATTAACATAAAGAAACACTGAGATAATTTGGGATTTATCTTACGCAAGAATTATTTGGACTATATTCAGAACAGAAGGGGACGGGATCATGTACAACATGAGTTTCTGCTTTAACAGTGGCACCACAAGGATTGCTGAACTTGCTTAACTCTTTGCTGCCATTGTCAGTTCCCACCATTGTTTCTTTTAATATTTTAAATACAGCAAAGAGCACATGGTAGCTCTATGAAGAGTCCTTTTGCCTTGTCTGGATCAAGGCCCAATTTTAAACAGCTACTCTGATATAAACCCTCATTTTGACATACTTGTTCTTTAGAATTTTAAATCAAAACAAGATCCAGTCCAATCTTGGAATAAGTGCACAGAGTGACTGGGGAGGGGAGTTAGTCTGGGTTGAAAGGAGGATGCAACACAGCAACATCACAGAAATATAATCAGTAAGACGTGCCTATGTAAATTAGGTCTAAGAAGGCAGTGAAGTGTTAACCCACCATTTGGAGACAAAGTCACGGCTGGCATGGAATGCATGCTTGGCTCAGCTATGTACTTGAAGTCTACAGGAATGTCCCTGCAAAAGGAAGAAGTATGTGTTTTATGAAGACATGGAGATGTTCCAGAGAGCTGCCTCAAGTCAGCTGATGATTTACGTGGCAACTGAACCATGGAGAATGTATGGTGGCATCCAAAGGAAGAATATGCAAAAGCTCAAAAATATTATGAATGTCCACCTGAGAGCTCCAGATGTGAAGCCATCTACAGCATAACCTCAGAGCGTGTGAATTTAACCCAATCAAATGATCCAGAGCCTAAATTAGAGTCATAGTTCTAATTGTTAAGAGCAAAACTGTAACACAAAGTTCCTTTATTGCCTCCAGTATAACTGCAGCTCTTACAAAGTTCCTATTTAGATAGCAAGAACATACTGACATATGCAAGGATCTTACTGGGATATCTTACTGAGTTTTGTTTTAACTCGAATTGTTCTGCCTTTTTAAAAATTTTTCTTTTTTAAAACTTTTTTTAAAGGAAAAGAAAACAGGATTCTGTCTCTCTCTCATTTCTCCGATAATGCCCTTTTCCTTCTGGTCTCCCCAAATGGGATGCCAACCAATTCCAAATATTCACAGCTGAACTGAACGCTGAACTCCCCAGCTCAATTGCATACAAGACTGTGCCAGAGCATGTCCTTAACCTACTCTGTCCTGTACAAAGGCCTAGGGAAAAGAACAAGGACAGTCTAATCCTTACTCCACAGAACTGCCATTTGGTTTTGACTATATAAATTGAATTACTAACGGTTTGTGCATATTCACAGTATTCCTCATACCCCGCACTGGAAGACTGGAAGAAAGGGAAGGCATGCACATGGCTTTCTCATTAAGCAAAAGAAACCTCCAGCAGAAAATAGATTTGATTAATGTATTCTGCAGAAAACACATGCAAAATGTTCTGTAGCAACATTAATTAATACAAAGGGGATGTTTATGACTTCATTGTCTAATTCGCAGAGCAGAAGGGCTGCTGGGACACTCTCGGAGCGGAGAGCGTGGGTGGCTGCCTCGTCCCAGCTGCCCGAGCCTTGTTGGATGGCAATACGGTCGGCATTAGCAAGGTAATTACCATCCTGCTTTATTGTGGAGGAAGTTATTTCCCGTCATCTTGAGTTAAGCAACACACACAGGGGCAGCAGGGTGAGAAGCTGCTCTGTTGTCAGGAAGCGACACAAATGCTCCTGTGAGTTAAATGTTAAAATCATTTATTCCTCAGAATAAGAAGGGCAACCCACTTAATACACTCCATGGATAAAAGCATGTGCTTTAGGCCAGGGATAACCAGCTTCCAAACAGGCAGTCCTAAGACTGCTGTTGGGCAGCAAATCTGTAAACAAGTAACAAAAAATCCACATCATCTCGGAGGCTGATCAACACAACAGGACAGGAAGCGCAGCCCCTGTGCCACATCCTACCCAACAGTTTCCAGCTCCATTTGCAACAGGACACAAGGTTATTGCTGCAGCAAGGCCAGGCCCTGATCTGCTCCCACCACCCAACACTCCTGCAGACCAACAATCTTCAGGAGTCCTCAATGCCAGGTGAAACCAATCCCACTGGAAGCCCCATTAGTCTCATCACAGAAAATGCATCTCCAATACTGAATTGTACTGCAGTCAGGAATTTAAATGCAGCACAGGTTGTTCTGCCTTCTTCTCCTTTTACAAATGAAGGCTGGCTCATCTACTAGAATTTATTCACAATAGCTCTTCTTCGTGTTGATACCTACTTGGCATACTTAGGACAGCAGCAGGATATGCTGCATTAAACTATTAGGCAGAATAAAGAGATGCATTTGAGTTTCACATTTGCTTCCAGTCAAATTGCTAAATAAGTAATATCTGCCTGCTCTCTTACAAAAACCTTGAAAAAATTACTAACAGAGATGCTATCATAGTTGCCCAACCTCAAAACTCATGTGGTATTTTTTTCTGTGATAAATTTTTAAAATTTAAATATTTCAAAGTACTTTCCCTACTTCATAGCATTTCAAAGGCTGAAAAGTTTTAAATACCAGAAGTGATAACCTGTTAGCCAAGATTTAGAAGCGTTATACACTGGGGTTCTGATACAACTTCTTCCCCAGGCAAGAGAAAGAAAAATCTTTTTAATGAAAGAAGGAAAAAAACCGAAGCCAACCCAAACCCCCAGTCCAACCCAATCCAGTTTTGGGACCTACACATCATGAAAATATCTCTCAGGAGACTACACCATCTCTACCAGGAACCATGGGCAAAAAGGCCCGCTGAGGGGCATAGCTTTACAGAGATGACAAGCCTCCCAAGCTAAATTACCACTGCACAGTTCTTGCTTTGCTGGCTGACTTGGAGGTAAAAAGAAGTAACAGCCTCCAAAGTTAAAAGCCCAGTTCATTTCACTGCTTACCCAAGCAGGATCAGATGCTTGGGTAAGCAGTGAAAAAAAAGACAAAGCAAAGACAAAGTAACATTTTGCATTTCTAGAAGAAAGAACACAGAATATGATACCCATGCCACCTTTAATATCGCAGTCACATGAAATGCAAAAGCAGACAAGTTTTCAAGTACTCCCATTAATATTCCTAACTAAACCATGTGATCTACAGGAGTCTGTGCTATACTTGAAGTCTGAACTTTCAGCAACTAACCAACTGCAATTCTATGTACAGCCCAGTGAAATCCGTGCACGGGATGAATTCTTGGGGAAAGGAGATTTAAGTTCTCAGGAGTTCCTCACTGTGATGAAGTCAGACATACCATCCCATTACCAGCTCTGGCCAAGTCAAAGTGTTTACAAAACACACTACAAAATTCCTCTAGACAATTGAAACCAAGCAATTAGACCAACTTTTAATTACCGGCTTTTAAGGCCATACTCAGGTCATAATTACTTCCACTTTGTTTCTGTAGGATACTGAAGAAACATTGTGCTGAAAAACACATGAAGAAATGTGCCAAAAGGTGCAGTAACCAAATCACTGCTAAGTAGCAAATAATTTTTCTTATCAATTTAGGAAAAAAAGATTTGAGAAATAATCTGCCATGGAAGTCTCTGAGCTCCAAAATCTTCCATAACAAATGTATTAACTTAGTTTTAAGGAATTTTAAAAATCTGGATCTTGAAATTATAGAATTATGCTTACAGACCAATTAACATCTATCACAGCAGGTTGTGGGGAAAGATTTTCAAGTCATGCCCAGGAAGATGGCATTACATTTGCTCTTTATAAAACCAAAGAATTTCCCAACAACTGCATTAGAGAATATTGCCTAGAGTCGAGTTCCTATAATTTCAACAAGGGAGCTCTTTCTTCAGTGTACAACAAGCTATTACATATTTTTTCTTCAGAAGGAAAGAACTTCTGCTACTGGAACAATCAGGTTGCGATGTTCCCATGCCAGAACCTTTTTGCCTCTCCTGCTTTTCTCCACAGACTGACTAAATCCACCCACTTCACTATTTATTTCAGCCATCACACAAAGCTCATAAAACAAGGGCAATCCAATCTCAGGGAAATAACAGATTTGTGCAAGCAAGATCATCCTCCCACACACCACAGAGGAGACATTCCTTAGCAGACATGGTATTGTAAAGATTTTTCTTTAAGGAGCTCAGTAACTGCATGGGTCTACTTATGAAGTACTGAAAAGAGGCTTTCTTGGAGTGGCATATGGTGACAGCATTTTATGTCTAGCCTAAGCCTGGGTTCCCAGACTTTGGTCATTCCCACTGCTACTGGCAATGATAGCAGCCGATCACAGACAAGCTGAGGATTTAGCTGGCTGCTTGGGTAGCATTCCAATACCACAGATTGGAGTCTCCTGTCTAGGCTACAGGGAAAAAAAAAAGGAAAAAAAAAGAAGAAGAAAAAAAAAGGCAGCTAGGAAGGAACTGATTAGTCACAGAGCTGTCAAACTAGTGTCTGTATTATGCAACAGCTTTGCATGTGTGAACAGCAAAAGGAAATGAATACCTCAAGAGATGGGACTGATTATTTCAAAAAGAAATCTCAAATCCTAGAAGAATCTTATAAGTCTTAAGTTCAAGATCTTAGTACCTAGAACCTTGCAAAAAACATTTCAGATAGGAGTGATCTGTTTTGTCCGCAGGTTAAATGTTAAAAACTGGAAGCCATTTCAAATATTTTGTATTATTTTTTTCTTGGACAGACTCTCCCTTTTCTGTCACCTATTGTATTCATACTGTGTGTATCAATGATAGCCAAAAGCCAGACTAACAGAAAACCAGAATAAAGCTGCACTAAACTAGTTATTTCAACCATGGGCCAAGTATTATATAATACTATGGACATCCAAGTTCAAAGCATTCAAAACTAACACACACCAATTGTAATAGAGCAGACATTTCTTTAAGAGGTTACTTTAAAGACTAATACACCCTTGCAGAAAGGGGAGAGAGCAGAGACCACTAATAGAGTGCACTGTGCTTCAGGCTGATAGGGCTGTCTTACGTTTTCTTTGGGGAAGAGGAAATCTACGAAGTGTCTCAAGCATTAAGTCAGAATAGGGTTTTAAAGCTTTTCCTGAGCTGGCTAGAACTCAGTACACTCCAGTGGCCTATATGCTATGTACACTTCTAAAAATAAACTCTCTTCTCAGTTTGCTCACCATACACTTTGAGGTAAAATTCAAAATTTTAAACTTACCATTCCCAGACTCTTAAACTCTTGTCATCAGATGTACTCACAAACCTTCTATTTTCATCCACAAACACAATGGTGTTGACAGCTCCCAAATGCCTATCGTATTCCTGCACAATCTCACCACTTCGAATATCCCACTACAATTAAAAGAGCCAGAATAAGAACCTGTTTTTTGCTAAATACAGCATTTTTAGAGAAATAAATATTGAGTAGACATACCTGCACAATTTTCTTATCTGACATTCCTGCAACAAAGAGATTTTGTTTATCTTCATCAGGATTGAACTTGACACAATAAGGAACCTTCCTGTTGGTGAATCTTGAAATACATTGCCCTGCAACAGAAAACCCATTCATAGTGTATCAGGTTGGAAGTGATATGGGCTGATTGGCTGTTTGCAGATATTGAAAAAAAGCACTTTACTAAGAGCAGACAATACTTCTTTTAAAGTCCTTGAGAGAATTAGAGGGTAGAATTTGTCCTGCTCTTTGATTAGAGCTTCTTTCACATTTGTGTGAATGCACACATACAAACTGTCCTGTATGTTTGCCACAGCTTTCCAAACAATACAAGTGCTCAGTACCCTGTATGCCACCAGGACAGATCAAGAACATAAGGACTGGTTCAGGATATCACAAGCTGACCACTGTCTTTGCAAAACATCACCTCCTTAGGATCAGAGGTCTTCTCAGCAAGAGAAAACAAACTTGGGCAAGAACTGAAGACTAACCTTAGAAAAGGGTAACAGTAATTCAACAGCAA
This sequence comes from Gymnorhina tibicen, assembly GCA_013399875.1. NCBI lineage: Eukaryota > Metazoa > Chordata > Aves > Passeriformes > Artamidae > Gymnorhina > Gymnorhina tibicen. The sequence goes on along the minus strand of VXAZ01000289.1, from coordinate 1,078,847 downwards.
AATAAAGCCCTGACCTCCCCTCTTAGCTTCAGCCACAAATACCCTGATTACGTGTTACCCGTAACTTACAAGAGCTGTGTTAATCCAAAAACTCTGTCTAAACAACTGAGTTCAGATTCAAGACTGGAGAATTTGACTTACACCTTTCTGGCTATCACCTGTATAAGATCAGTGGCACTGCTAACCCAGAAAATTAACATATTTTTCAAACATGGGACCTTCCTGTCTTAGGAAGAGATCCAGGTTTAAAAGAATACTGACAAAATCTATCCTGTATTTTTTTTTAACTTAACAAACTATTTGTATTAGAATGTTACAGAGCATCTCCCAGGCATGAGAGGATCAGACCTACGCTTCAACTCTCTATACCAGCAGCTCAGTTATCACCACCTTTTTTTATTTGGAGTGCTGTTCAAGTTCAGGTTAAGCAAAAGACTACGTGAGATAATTTTTCTAAACTAAGCATATATAGGTCTAAAGAGTAATTTTATGCCTGTAAATGTAAACATGCAATTAGTGACTTGGCAAGATGTCTTTTCACTGAAAAATTGTTCTAGCATTACAAATAACTACCAAACTTCTCAAATAAAAAGGTATATGAAATACAGGTAGTGTCAATTGCACCATTACAGATAACAACAAAACATATAAGGGAAAAGGACTAATTATCCTATAATGAAAGCCTGAACAGTGAACTACAAGACAATATGAAGGACAACTGGAAACAACCTGAATGATAAGATATCTTTATAGTCACTATTAATTAAAAATAGTGCCAAATAACAGCACCTACAAATACAAGCCTACCTGTTTCAGTGTCCCAGAGTTTTAGATAGCGGTCATATGCAGCACTAAGGAACTGAGTGCCTGCATTGTTGAAACAGATGTCTCGAACAGCTTTACTGTGTCCTACAAAATAGAAAAAATGCAATGGTAAACTTTCATCCATTCATACTTACAACTAATGTGTTGGGTTTTTAAAAAAACCCAACCCATATTACTCAAGTTAAATGCTCTAACAATGCAAAGAGAAGAAGAAAATCACTTATTGAAGTTCTCATGAGAGCTAGCAAAGAATAATTCAAGTGAGAAAGAAAAAGTAACTCCTAAAGAATGATGAGAACAAAACCCCATAACACCCTCACACCTCTAAGACACTGGAGAGAGAAACAAAAGCATTGCACAGAACCAACCATCATAAATACACCAGCAGAACTTCAGAAGAAATTTAAAACACTCTAATAAATGGCAACATCTAATGAAAAAGAGGAGAGACAAACACTATATGAGACACATTTAATTGGAGAAACATTTATAATTAGAAAACAGGTACAAAATACGGGAAATATTAGATCAGAAAACTGAGAATGCTTTCATCTGATGCTAACCTTGCTACCCCTCAGCCTCAATACTTTCATCTGACCACCACATCAGACTTGCAGGGTTTTTTTAGTTAAAATATTGACACAGTAATTGAAATACAGCAAAATGGCAGGCAAATCTGGTTGATAATAAGAACCTTTTGAGAAAAACAGTCACACTGTTCAAAAAGAGCAGTCTATTGAGAGAGAACCTTTTTTGAGCCATCATCTTTGCCACACTGCTGTCATCAGAAATAATAGTGAAAAAAGACTTCTTTATTGTTACTCAACATATATTCACTCAGTGTTCTAGAAATGTTCCTATTTCAATAGGAGAATCAGCTACTTTTGTTCTGCATTCAAGGTTGCTAAGAAGTTTGTATTTCTCTCTCAGCTATCTGCTTTAAAAAGCACCTGTTACATGAACAGAGACTGCACCTGAACCTAAAAAAGATTTCCCATGCTTTTGCACTAAAAACTCAGCACAGATGGAATGACCTATTTAAGGTGGGATCATCAGATCATGAGACACCCCCGCTGGTTAAATACAGAGGGTTGCTGTTTTCAACATGAAGATGGGGCAATTTAATGTCAAAATTTTGCCTTTGAAAAGGAGTCTTGCATAAAGTATTGATGACTGCACTACACTAATGTTTTGTTTTAAGGGTTGTAAGGTGTTACACATCAACATTAAATTGCTTGGTATAATGACAAAGTTCTTAATGAAACATGCATCTTTTTCAGTTCTGACTGCCAAGATCATACCAAACACCCATTGCCTTGGATGCACACAAGTCCTCTCTATGATAAATTAATAAGCTAACCTAAATCATATTCTTCCAGGAAGTTGTTCTAGACATAAATGAGTTTAAAAAAAGACTATTACCAATAAACGTTCGTAGACATCTTCGATCACCATATACTTCCCATAGCTTCGAAAAAAAGGATGGGGGGGAAATATGTCAATTGTTAAACAATAACGATGCTGAAATTAAGTGCAAACATATATGGCAATATTTTTAAAGAAATTAATTGCAAACATATACCATCTACTGATTAATCACAATCTATCCAGAAATTCACCAGAATGCTGTCACGTTCCTATTAGCAAAATCCCCTTAAGAAGAACTAAAACTCTCATCCCATATTCCAACTTTAATGACTTAAGGTTTTGTTACTGAAAAAAAACCCCAAAACATCAGCTTTCTGATGCTATATGCTGGACTGAAGTGAGATTAGTTCACACCACAAATGCTTCAGTAAAAGACTTCAGCAGAGACCTATTGTTAGTTGTAAAACTAGGCTTCACAGAAAATGAATTAATATAACAAAAAAGGCAATAAGGTGAGAAACTTGTGACCTTTTAAATGCTATTAATAAACAACTAACACTGTTCTAACAGCCTCAGTCTTGTCTACTACTTCTTTGTTTCAATGAATTTTTAATTTAAAAATTAAGTGAGAAAAATAAAAGCAACACAAACAAAAGGTATTTGGTAGAAGTACCAAATGTTTCTGTATCCTAAAATGCACTGTCTGTATTCTAGGATGGTATAAAATGTATACATGAAAACAGAAAAATAACTCACCTTAATTTTGCAATCCATAGAGCAAGACAACAGTATATGTCCAGACAGAGGAAACAATCTGACTGCACTGACACCCTGTAAATAAGAACATAAGTTAACAGTAAGTGGATCATCTAGCTGTTTCCTCAGTTCATTTGCCCTCTTTTCCAAGCAAAAAGCTAAAGCTTATCTTCATAAAATATACAGATACTGTATCTTGAAAAGAAATAACCTGACCACATTCTATTTTAGAAACAGTGATGTATTCTGAACAATTGTTATTGGAAAAAAATTGCTTCACTTTAACAGCTGTATATATAACCTCCTTCAACATCCACACCATTACTGTGGTAAACACAGCAAATAAATACAAACTGAGGGTTGGGGGATTGTCTCTGTATAACAAGCCTTTTCAGGTGGGGCAGGTGAGGAACTTTTCAAAAAAAAAAAAAAGTTTCGGCCAGCTCAATTTCTTACATATCCTACCAGTGCCTTCTACCCACTGAGCTCAGATTTCTTGAGCACAGCATCTTCACAGCTGTCTGTATTTCAGGTACTCCTTTCCGGGAAGTCCAAAGAACCCCCAAAGACTCCTGGTTTTAATGTCCCTCCTTTCCATTTCATGTCGATTGCTCAACTCATGTACCATCGAGCTCCTCCCTCCCACCTCTGGTTGGAGCTGGGTATTTTATCCTCTCTATTATTGTCTACTTATATCCTGCAGCTTTTCTGAATTTGTCAGCCCATTTTTCTTTTGCTTCTTTCATCGATATCATTATTCATCTTGTTTGAAGGAAAAAGCTATTTTATGCATCAGTCTGTTGTAATAGGATAATAGGCAGAGGAGTGACTAGAGCTTTGGGGAGGAGATGTCATTCTGGAAAGCCCTGATAGCTGCAAGCTGCAAGCCCTGCAGCTACAAGCTCGTTGGTGCAGCAATCATTAAAGAAGAGCTCAGAGATGTGACTCAACCAGAAAAAGGGTAAAAGCTAAAAACATTCCCCGTGTCCTCCTTTCTTCTGTCTTTCAAATATTAGTAAGGTGCTGTCCATTGCAGTGCAGCATATTCCCCCTCAAGCAATACTCAAAATTAGAGACAAAAGAAGCAGCAAATTGAGTGTATGCTATACAACCCTGAGCAGTGGAACACTTTTTGAATACCAGAAGTGTGTATATAGTTTTGGTATCTGACACAAGAAGGAGCTGTGGATGTTAAGCAGAATCAAAGAAAACTCTTACCAAGACACACCTCTCAAAGGTATTATTTGTATATGGGAAACTTGTAATGCTGATGCACCATAATCACAAAACCTATGTAACTTCTCCTAAGTTTGATATGGAACAGCCCTTAAGTACTTTTACTACAAAAAACCCTCAATCTCCAAACATTCTTAGGAATCTCTAGAATTAGCCTTACTGTTATCCACATGGTAGTTTAGGAAATAATTTCAAATCCTGCAGAAGCCACTGAATACTTCTCCCTTTAAGGTAGGTCAGGAAGTCACTATGTTAACACAAAAGTATATGCAGCTAGACAATTGCAATTGAGCAGGCAAACACCTTGTGTGAGCATGTAATGCAGCCAATTACTTGCAGAGTATGGTAAAGAGGAAAATACTCTTTCCTTCTAATGATTCTTCAGTTTTATAGAAATTACTAGCTGCAGACCCAAAATTAAATGGTTTGTTATGCTGTATGCTCATAAACATTCCTACCTTTGTATGCCCAGACCACACATGGATTTGTTTCTTTGGAAGATAGCACTTCTCAGGTGGTACTGTAGAACGGAGATTAACTCCAACATCTTGAGGGACATGAAGATAAGATCTCCCCTGATAGTCATACATTTCTTTAACTGAAAAGGTAAACACAGAATTTTGAGAATCCATATTTTAAGAGGTTATAATCTTTGAAAGGCTCAACAACTCACACAATTAGTTTTTCTCAACAGAGCTGCTCTGCTGTAGAGAGAGAGGTGAGAGAGGGGGTATAAGAAAAAACAACTTCACAGAATACAGATATGGAATCTTATTTGACATCAGTTAAACTCAGTCATTTCAGCAAAGTCTGCCTGGGATCTGACAATCCAAATATTAAGACAATCTTTCTCCTATATATCTGACTCATTATCAAACAGCAAGAGAGTTCCCCTTACCAAAAAGACTTTGCTTAGACTAACCCTACATAGATTAAAATGTGCAACTCTAAACCTGACATTTGCTTGCAACTCACATTCAGTCATGTCAACAGAATTACAAATCAAGGAAGAAAGGATTCATTTGGCCAGCATGAACCAATACTGGTCAGCAGCAGCCAACAGCTGCTCTTTAACTAGATTTAAGAAGCAACTGGACAGTCAGAAACACTGATGCATTGTGCATGAAAATGGATTATTTCAGAGTAGACGCACGTTGGGTAGCCATGACAAACTGTGCACCGATTAAATTAATTTCTCAGTTTCTGGAATGTTGTTATGGCAGTTTTGGTTGTACTCTTGCACAGTATCCATGCTTACACACATCTTCAAAATGGCGTATTTCTGGAATGTTTGTGTGCGAGAAGATCACAGTTTATATGGCAAGGTCTTTCACTGTGAAATTTCAGGTAGAGAGCATGAAAACACGGATACAAAATAATTAGTCCATAGGGGGCTCAGTGGCTAAAGTTTCATGTTTGTTATGCTCACTGCTGTTGAATAAATACTGTCATGATCTACTACATATAAACAGAACAAAGCACAATGTCAGCAGCGCTTATCTCACAGGCACCACTTCTTCCTCAACACACAGTAGAAAGGATGCTCACAGCCTGTGTGTGAGAGCCTGGCTGTAGAAACTGGTACACAGAGAGAGACCCCGTTTACCAAACTATCTGCACCAAGCAGTGTAACACAGGGCTGTTTTGTATGCAGACAGCTGAAGTAACAGTTTCAAAAAATTACTGGATTTTACTGACTTACCAAACCATTTTCTTTGAAGGTGCTACATACTGCAGGCTTCCGTAGGGTAATTAATTGATACACAATTATTCATAGTATAATGGCAAGAATATTTACATTAAAAATTGAGGAAGTGTAAAGTCCAAGTGATTTTTTAAATTGTTCATAAACCATAACTCAGAGCACTACCTGCTGATGAAAATACTGACACATAAAACTATAGTAATTCTGAAGCTGAAACTAAGCCAAACTCATAACTTCAATATGTTTGCTCTGTGAAACGGGAAAGGGATATGTGCATCTAGTATTATTAAAAATAAATAAATAAAACCAGTACCCTGAGAAACAACATTTCCACACTGCTCTTCACAGTATGAAGTGGAATTAGTCCAAGTTTATCTCTTTCCCTGTCCTTTATGCTTAGGCCTGTGAGTGCTGTTATCTCCAACACAGAAACATCAAGGTGCCTCAGCAAAACTGCTGAGGCTGTCTGCCATCCTTACTAATTAACACAGCAGGCAAGAAAACACAGCGAGCTAGAAAATGAGAACAGCCAGGAAGATGCCATTACCATGTAATATAGTCTTCTCCTCTCCAGGTTTATCATCTTCTAGTTTTCCTCTCTTCTGCCTCTTAGCTGTTATTTCATCCAACTCCTTCTGCTCTTCCTGGAAAAAATAAAACATGATCTCTTCAAAGGTCAGCATTCAGAATCACATAAAATCCAGAACTGTACTACTGTTTACTCACTATTCAGAACACATTTATTTTCTAAGTGAGATTACAAATATTTCTAAGCATCACTAAAGACAATACACTTATCAAAACCATAAAAGCTTGGAAAGCTATGTACACTGAAAAGAATTATTATCTTTTTATTCATAGACTAAAGCTAAGCACTGACTGGACAAGAAGGCTATCTGTTCGTTGGATGGTTCAGGGTGTGTGTATTTGTGTGTGCGATATTGGGAGGTTTTCATTTGCCAATTTTTTTCAAAAAAGTTTTACTTTCTTTTTTTTTTCCAAGCTGCTTCTTTTAATCAGACTCCACACACAGATTGAATTAATTTTATTCCCAAAAAGTGCTCCAAATAATTCAATGCAGAATATTTGGAGCATCTTATTTGGACATACCACCCAAAATGTTTCTATTACCCCAAAACATAGCATGGATCTTCTGCTTGGACAAGCACTAGTGCAGCTGGATCTCTGTTGAAACCACTGCCATGTACTAACAATTTGTATCCATTTTGTTAAAGCAGTACTTACTTCTGATGGTTTGGCTACTTCTTTTTCATCAACATACTTTGCCCACGGTCCCAGAAAACCATCAATATTAGATGCATCATTCTCCTTGAATTTCTTCCTTTTTTCTATTTTCCTCTGTCCTGTTTCAAACACTGTTAAACCTGAAGAAGGAAACAATACAATGACTAACTGCTAAACAGAATGCAACATCAGAGGTCACACCATAGCCAGTTTAAAAGAAAAAGCCACCACCACTGCTCCTTTCAGTATAAAGGACAACATAGAAAAAGTATTTGAGCAAAACTGGCCAAAGCATTGCTCACTTTTCTAGCTATGAACACTGCTAACTATGCACAGTAACAGAGGAACCACTTTAATTGTGTATTCCTGCTTGTTAGAATATTTAACCATGCATGTATCCATGATTTTTTAACAGTAAGTCTGCAGGCTGTATGAATACATCAATTTTCATACTTTAAATAATGTAGTTTTTGAAAGTAGAGTCTTCTGATCCCTCTGACCCATCTCAGTTTCAAAAAAACTTGCCCCAAAGCAAAAATAAGATAAGTCTCTCCTAAAACCCCAACCACAACTGTGTATTTTAATTTAGTAAAAATTCATAGAATTATGGAATGGTTTGGGTTGAAAGTGACCTTTAAAGGTCACCTACTCCAACCACCTTGCAATGAGCAGCAACATCTTCAACTAGATCAGGTTGCTCAGAGCCCTGTCCAACCTGAACTTGAACGTTTTGAGGGATGGGGCACCCACTACCTGTCTGGGCAACTTGTTCTAGTATTTCGCCAACCACATTGTAAAGAATTTCTTCCTTATAACTTAGTCTGAATCTACCCTCTTTTAGCTTAAAATCATTACCCTTGTCCTATTGCTACAGGCCCTATTAAAAAGTCTGTCACTATTGACAGAGTCATCTCCCTCCAACCACTATCTTGTTCTTTCATAGAAATACTAGCTTTTCACAAATATTGTACCCTTAGAATTTCATGTGTCAAAACCACTACACAAGATAAATTTGGGAGGAAAAAATAAACCTGTAGGTAATTATTTTAACATCTTCTAAGTTTTTCAAGCTTGTATATACAATTATGTTCAATTTTCAAACAATGTTTTTCTACAGCAGCAGTAATACCCATCTAGTTCAAAAGAGACAAAAGAAGCTTTACACAAACAAGGGGAAAATAGGCAATGTAAAAGTTAAGTAGTGATCAGAAGCAATCACACATTAATCAAGGGTTTTCTTAAAATGAAGTATGAAATTCCATTACAAAAAGGGTTTTTTAAATTTTTTTTAATGGTGTAATCTTTGTCATTTCCTTCTTTAGAAGGAAATAGTGAAATAAGCTTGGATATATTCTGAGGAAGAGGACACCAAAATAAAGATCCTTTGTATACCCATGTGACTAAGATGTTTGAAAAAGACATGCAAGGGAAAGCAAAACCATGAAGTTTACACAGGTACAGTTTTCCAATGCGAACTTTGAGTCCCAAATTCCTTTGAGTGTTAAATATCTCGTATCAAAGTACTAATTACAAACCCCATGCCTCTGGTAGTCAGTCCTCCCAGTGGCATGCCATGCTGTTACCATTTGGCAACCTTCCAGCAGTTTTTCTTTTCCAAATAACCCAAAGAGCTTAACTTTGCTACGCAGAGATAACATGCTGCTCCCAACAGGAGCACCAGAGGTTGCACACAGTGATCAGTTTGCTCCTGAGGAGCAGTTATGGTGATTAACTCAACATACAGGTATCCTAATGCAGACACATGGCAATGTTAGCCAAGACAGAATTTAAGAGGACCAAAAAGCTGTTTCAAATTGTACAGATAAATTGTATTCATGCAATGGCACACTGCAAATCCTACTTTGAAATTTGTTGTGACAGCCTGAAACATTTGCTACTTTAAGAAAACAAAACACTGCAATATCTCTCTTCCCCCTCTACATTACAATTGCAACACATCTCTTTCTTTATTGTGTTTTTGGACATGGGTGAGTCTCCCATAATACCTTCCTTTGCTAATACCTATTCCATTTCTTAGTAAAGAAGAAATGAAAACAGTTAAGAGATGCAAGTCATTTATACAATATTCTGAATTAATTACCTTGATTTTTTTCAGCTTCTTCTACAGAACCAATATATTTGGTAGCAGCTTCAGGGTTATCTACAGAGGGATCTAACGCATAACCTGAAACAAGAGGAAAAAAATACTGTTATTTCAAGCTTTTCAGTTTTGTAGAAGTTTTACTACTCTGCCCCTCTGCAAATTCTTTCCTGTTGACTCTGAATGAACTAGGGATGAAAAAGGATTGGAACTTTGGAATCCCATTAATTTTTCACTTGGCCTGAGTATAAAGATTACTGTGAAGTAGTACCATGAAGCCCTTGAGTACATATTGCTATCAGAATGCTTAAATTTGCACAACACAGAGAAACAAAGAAATATAATAGGCAACAGTTAATAACATAAGATACAAAGGGTGGGTAATCACAAGAAGCCAAGTCACAGAATCTGGTGGGGAGGGACCCCAGGATGCCCCTGCTCCAAGCGAGGTCAATGCTGAATTCAGGCCAGTTTGCTGCAACACAAACATTAGATTTTGAAATGCCATAGCAACCTCTTCTTGTTGTAACATGGCATAAGGAAAAGACTAGCTCAAAATCTTATGTCAGTGACACACGACGTTAAACGGATGCTGCTTTAGTGCAGGGCACTGCTCCTTGGTTTGCAAAGCCAGTAAGTCACGTGGAAACCAGCCTGTGGCTGCTGCATACAGAGCCCTCTGACTTCAGCAGCAGCCTCCTGCTCTGCCCACTACTTCTGCTGGGTCAAAGAGAGTGCTACTCATCTTGGCAGTCCCGGGGTGGCAGCAGCTGGAAGGCAGAGGACAGAGACAGGAAGGAAATAAAATCAAATGAAGTTTTCTAGGGCTTTGTGTGTATTCTGCCTCCCACAGCAAACATTACTTAATCCTCCTCCTGCCAGAACTGGGAAAGCTTGCTCCTTCAACTTGAAAGGAGTTGCTTTAACTAATGTGGATGGCACCAGAAGCAGCAGCCATGGCCTTTAATTTTTAAAAAAATTAAGTACTCACATCTTCATTTCCTGACTACAGCTATTGAGCCTCATTCAAAACAAAACAAAAAAACCCCAACCACAACAAAATCTGCTGCATTTACTCTTATAAATAATTTATAAAATGAACCACCATTTCATAGCTATTCAAGATATTTACAATTTTAATACATATATCTAATTTTTTTTCTCCATTTCTCCTGAAGTGGATAGCATGATCTTATAAGACAGACAAATAAATTCATTTGGTTTCCAAGGAACAGGTGGGGCACTGAACACTTACTGACCACCATAGCTTTTTTTTGGGAAAGACTGCACCCTGGTGGACATAACACCAATTTTTATTAAATATTAAAGTGAAAAAATGTCTCTTGAGGACTCAGTGAGAATTTCTCTGTATCAAGGATGGAAAAAAAAAGAGAAAGAAGGATACTAAACCACCAGTAAAAGTAATCACACACACATAATGAATTAAATCCTACAGCATACAATCCAATTCCTGTATTTTGTTGATTCACAGAGACAATAATGAACAGTGGATTATCCAGTCCACTCTGCAGACCAATGGCTCATAAAGGCACATACAAATGCATACAAGTTGAGAACCTATCAACACCATTCCAATAGCCAAAGGAGATTGTTTCCCCAAACATTTTTCATAAAGACTACTCTCCTAGAACACGGTCCAGTTAATTTCTTTTTACATGCTGGGAAAAATAACACTATTGAAATTAGTAGAAGAGCCATTCCAAGAACACAGCAGGTATTCCCACCCAAATGGAGCAATCCACCTGCCAACCAGCCCTATAGTTTCAAACCTGGTAAGACCCAGCTGTGGAACAACATATGTCCAGATGATCCATGAATATGATATAGGGAGAGAAGTATACGCCAATGTCATCTTAAGAAATATACATTCCCTCTATTCCTATGTTAAATGATAAAATAATTTATTCTAGACCCTTAGTAGGCTTCTGTGGATAACCAAACTGAGCCGACACTGCAATCAGACTTCCCCTAATTTAGCTGCCTGCTTTTACTAAGCCACTATTTCAATGAGTTCTCTTCCAAGCTATAAGGTTTCTGTTAACAGCAGAGAGATATTACTTTGGATTTATGTCAAAATCAATACAGTGGTTTACTTGTCCTCCAACTGTATTGACACCATCTCCGGGACTCTATTTGCTTGGTACTTGTAAAAGAGGGACAGTATTCTCATGAATAGGGCCCCTGGGCCAAGCACAGCTTCCCGTGGAAGTGGAGACTTCTTATAGTTGAGTTGAATTTGGTCCAGCATCATTCTCATAGAAAAGCTCTGAACAATTTCTACTTTCTAGTGGGTATGTGAAAGGGAATATTTTCTTTCTGGCTGGGACTCCTAAACGCAGCTGCAAAAGACAGCTTGCTTTTATCCTACTCAGCTGGTATCCCACACAATGTGCCCTGACTTCTATGTCTCCTTCAGTTTTAGTTAGGAGGCAGATATTTCCTGCAACATTTTAGCAACAAAAGATAGAATTCCACCTACATCCATAATTTCAGTGCACCTGAAAATGGTTGGCTAAATAATTAGACTTTGATGTGCATTCCAGAAAGACAGCTAATTAAAGCCTGTTTATACCACACTGTGCAATGCAGCACACAGAGACCCAAGGAAGCTCAGGTATGCAGAAAAATACAGCTGGACTAACCCACTCTGCACTAGCATCTCTGCAGAATCAAAGTAATCAGAGAATAAAGTGCCTGCAATTGTTAACAGGTAATACTGACTGTAGGTGTTGCAAGTAACATGAGTAGATTAAAAAAAACGCCAAAAGCGTTATTTCCAAGTCAGTTATTTTAGGCTCTTAAAATATCAGTGTTAGTGATGACATAATCCTGCTAGAACCAAGTTACTGAGTACTCATAAAGAGCTTTGAGACTCATGGAGAGAAGACTATTTCTTATTAAAAAGGACATTAATATCTTGTGAAGAAGAGATTTAAAAATACCAAATGTTGCATGAATGAAGCAGTCCACTTTTAGGACAAGCACTGATGCTGAAATAGCTATGAAATAGCTAAAATATTCATGAACAGTTTGCGTGCAGCATGTGAAACATAATCTGTAATTCTGCTTCTGAAAATGTATATATGCTCATATATTGACTTTTTCAACAATACTCAAAAGGGAATTTTCAAGAAAAGAGACTCCTTCAGCTGAGAGCAGAGATACAGAAGAATAAACATTTGCTGTATGTTAGGACTTCCTAGTCTTTTTTGACATGCTCCAAGGAATAAAACATGGAAAAAATAATGCTAGTTAAGCATTTTAAATCATAAGGGCTTGTGAAGGGGAGTTTTATTTTCTAGAGAGACAGCCTTCCCTTAATAGTTGAAATTAAAATAAGAAGACTGCCTTACATCAATGGAATCAAAACAGGGTAGATTACCTATGACAGCAGATGCAAAACTGGTTACCAATTTAAAAAGTCAGACTCCCACAGAGCAATTATTAATGGCTTTCCATTAAACTGGGAGAGGACTCATACAAGATTATAAATGCCTACCCGGACTATTTTATTCAATGTTTTTATGGGTTATGCCATCAGCATACTCCTTTCAGGTAGCTGTAAAGGGCAGTAAGATCTCCCGCTCAGGACTCCTTTTTTCCAAGCTAAACAGTCCCAGCTCTCTCAAACACTGCAGATTTTAACCCTAATGTGGAAAACATCTCCAGTGCCTGTGACAACTTCGCTTCCCCAAACTCCTGGAATAAAGGGAACCTCACTGAAATGGGTAGGTCTCATTTAAATTAAAAAGCTGATGGCACTGAGAAGGTTCAAAGAGTACTTTTTGATAAAATGGTTGGGGAATATACTCGAAGAATACTTAAAGAAATATAATATTTAAAAAAAATACTTAAAGAATAGCAAGCAATTTGCAATGACACAATCTTTAGAAACCCATATCCTCAAGGAAAAGGTAGCACAGAAATCTGAAACCTCAGGTAGCAGGAACAGTAATAACCACAGAATCCTATTTAAACTGAGAGCAGGGAAATGGAAAACCCAAGCACACATGCAAAATGACAAAGGCTAAAAACAATACACAGTAACAATATCTTGTTTTAAAATAATAAACTAACATAATTGGTAGGACAGTACTGACATGATTGGATAGAGTACATGCTTTACCAGGTAGAAAGAATACAGAAATAAGATGGCCATACCAGTGGGGAAAAACATGCTCTATGCCATAGAAAGCTTAAAGACAAATCAGATTAACAAGTTAATAGTGTTAATGAGCATTAAATGATCCTGTGGACTGAAATTCCAGGTCTAAGTAGTGGTGAGTACAGTTGCCAGAACTCCCTGACTGACCATTAAGACAGAAAATGTGGTAACCATGAAATGGTAACAGAGATTAAACAACAGGTGCTAGGGAAAGAAGCACAGTAATAGTGATGTATTTTAGTCATCTCCTTGTAGCAGACTGCACAAATCTCACACCAAGATGTGATGATTTTTACACAATGTACTTGTACCATGAAGCAGTCACACCAGAGATTCACATGAAAAAAAGCCAATTTATCAGTGCAGGAAACTTGATTTTAAGGTATTCTTTCCAAGAACACACCTTTTAACAATGACCATAATGGGGTATAAAACTAACATTGCTGACAAAGCAAAGGAAGATATAAAAACATTTACAACAATGATTTCAATCTCAAAAAAGGAGGGCTCTCTTAAGAAAAGATTTTCAAAAGGAACAGAAAGTGAGCACTAAAGGGTAAAGCCTTTTTCAAATGCAGGGGCACTTCAAAGACACCATGCAGGAGAAAAAAACCTAATGCCTGCAAGCTAATAAAAGATGACTTTAAAGCAACCAGAAGGAAGTGAGCACAGCCGAATAGTAAGTAGAGAAACCATTAGAAATAAGAAACTATTCTTCAAAGAGTTGAAGTTGCATCCAGATGTGGAAAATACAAAAATCAAACTCCAGCAGACAAAGTAAACATTACACTAAGGCAGCCTGTCCCCAAAAGCAAGGGAGAGCTTATAAGATATAAAAACTAACACTTGTCCTTTGTCAAAACTGCCAGGGATAGAAAGTGTACCTGACAATGTGTAGGCCAACAGATGATGAAGGACTGAAAAGAGCATCTTGTGAGGGTTGTATTAAACACATGCTGAGTACGGTGGAACTTGGGTAGACTCCTGTGCCAGAACCTTTCTTTATGGGTGTATGACACCCATATGGTGTGAACATGACACTGTATCTACCTCAAAGTGAAATGTCCAGAGATTTAAGAGTCAAATAAGTGGTAACAAAACACCAGGACCAGAGGCAGTCACCCAAGAGATCTAAAGTCAAACCACAGTGCAGAAACTCTCACCTAGTATCACCTCAATACGACAGAAAAGGAATGTATCAAACACAATGCCATCTTTCAAAAGACGTTTCAAAGGAGATACGGAGAACTATAGCTCAACCTGCCAGACATTTGTACGGTTAGAAGATTCAAGGAGTAGAAACTACAATAAAGAAAATGAGTATGCACTTAGATGAGCATTATTTATTGCAGGAGAGCAGACACCACAGTTTTCTCTACAGTAAATTACAATGACAAAACCTCCAGAATATTTCTGAGATGACAATCCTGCAAATGAGCAAAGCTTAGTACATCTTGGATATCTTTATGAAACCAAGTTAGACTGATTACAGGGTACCTTAAAGACACTTCAAAAAACCCACAGGTCCTTCCATGGTCAATTGATGAAAAACTATTAAAACACTGTTAAGAATAAATGGTTGGTTTGCACAGCACAGGAAACTTGCTGGTGGATTCATTCTCAGGCCCATGATGTTCAACATATTAATAAATGCTCTGGAAAAAAGCAGCAAGTAGCTTTGAGCTAGTTAAGTCACAGAATAAATTCACAGTGAGATTAACATGTAACCACTGTGCATAGCTTTGCTCTCCATCTTAGGAGCAATACAGTGGAACTAGAAGAGATACAGAAGAGAGACAAGGACAGCCATAGGCATGAAAAGGCTACAACTGGGGAACAAGGAGATTGATCAGATCTATTCAGGTGGAAAAAAAAAAAAGCAGACTGAGACGAAGCTATGGCCAAGATCTATAAAATAAGGAATGACACATATGGTGGGTAAGAAATGATTGCTCGTTTCGTTTTCCAGCATAAGAGACTAGGGGATATGAAGTCAAACTAGAAAGCTGTCAAGTTCCACAAGTTCATAACAGAGATACCTCCTCACACAAGGAGCTGCTAAGCTGCAGAGCTGCCTGAAAGAGGTTACTGTGTACAAAGAAAAATTGTACGGGTTCAAGAAGCAGCTGGACAAGTTTATCAAAAGGAAAAAACAGAAAACCCCCAACAAATTGACAGAAAATTAATAAATATTTAAGCATTGCCCTTGGTTGACAGACTGAGTATTGGATAGAAGTATTCAGATGTATCATTACTTTGCTTCCTTCTTCTACTCCTCACTAGGTACCCATTGCTGCCCACTTGTCTAATTGAATAAAGGGCTGGAAGGACCCTCAGTCAATGACAGCATCGATGTTCTCAGCTATCCAAGTATCACAAGAAAAATGTATTCTTAAGAGTAAATATTTACTGCACAAGAAGCAGATAAGAAAGACTAGTTGCCAAAAAATACTTGGGTTTTGTTTGTGATTAATATATAGGTTTCTCAATGAATATGTATTAACTTTCAGGATTATATATAATATAAAGGTGTCTTTTTTTTTGGTGAAAGACACTGAGACAGTTGAGCTGTTTTGGATACATGATCTCATTTACTACCCTCATCCTTCATTTACAGTCACTGCTTATCTACTTGCCAGCTATTGCAGATTTGTTCAAGACCTCCTCCCTTAGTGCAATGGTGCTAAACAGTAACAGAGACCAGAAGTCTCAAGATCTGTAGCTTTTAAAAGAGAGGTTTACTCCTGTTCTTTTAATATGTTATGACTCAGTCTTGAAAAAGATACATGGCTTGGATTTATGCCTATCAATTTTACTTGCATTTTTACACTTGGTGTTTTCTGAGAAGGTATTTATTACATCCTTCCAAATGGAAAAAGAGAATATTGAAACTTTTAATAGATAACTTTCTGACAACTTAAAGGAGTGCTGTTCTTACAGATCTTCCACTGAGCCAAAATATCATGCTCACTTACTGCATCTTCTAGCTTGAACTTCAGCTTCTCAGTGCTGGTTCTTGCTGCTTAAATTGCCTGTATCTCAGCATTTTCATAGTTCCATTGTCACTGTATCTATTGAACATTTCTAGAAAGCTGAATAATAGCTGCACAGTTGCCAATGTTATATGGCTTTAAAATACATTTTATACTTGCTTGTAATACAGCTTTCAAGGCAGTTGCTATACAGTGATGACATAACCAATAGAAGTAGTTTTGAGTAGACTTACTAGCTTTATCTTTCTCCAAACTAAACTTCTCAAATAAAAAACCCCAAACCAAACACTATATGCCTGCAGATACTTTTTCCCAGTATCTGTTTTACACACACAAAAATGCCCAACCCACAGAAGGTTACATTTAATTTCACAGAACAAAATATAATCTGTCTATTCAGATCGTGAACAGAGGCTCCTGCTTGCATTGTCTGTCAAGTTCTAATATCAAAATTACAGTCAAGTAAGTTAACGTTATGCTATGAAACTAGATGCCCATTTCTTAATATTGTCTTTTTGTTTATATTCCACATCCTAACAACTCAGTGAAAAGTATCTATTAGCTAAAACTAATAGAGAAAAAAAGTATCTATTAGCTAAAACTACATAAGAGAAAAACTCTGTCATTATTATATTTCAATTTTTAACATTTACAAGAAAGCTTCTAATAAAACTCAAATACAAAGAAAAACTGAGTATGTGGTAATCTCTGATGTTAGGTATTTGCTTCCACTATAATACCTAGCTACCACAAATGTTAGCAATAAAGTCCCAATCTCATGCATCACAGAATGCAGTAAGTGAATTCAGGCATGCATAAAGCCGTAATGAAATTAAGGATACTTGTTCAGGAAGGTGATTTTTGAGGCAAAACTGTTCGCAAGAAATAGTATTTTGAATGTAAATATGAATAAAGAAAGATGCAAATCTGTTGTGCAAAAAGTTGAGTGCTGTGACATTTTAAGTTAACACAGGAAGTATCAGATCTTGCCTAATGAACTGAATTTCAAGTATATAAACAATACTTCATCTGAACAAGCACTTGCAATCAAACTTAAAACAGAAATGAAAGCTTATAGTAAAACAGAGAAAAATAACCATTGTTATATGTAAACACATGGCAGCTTTGTTCTTTCAAAAGTGTCCAAAAGAATGTTTAGAATCCATAGTCTTTCCATATTTTTCCTATATAAAAAAAATCAATTTTTCTTACAATTCAAAAAAAGTCTGTTTGAACCTCAAGCTTCCCCAAGACTCAAATGTTCTATTTTTCAAATGCCACTATTTACAAGGGAAAATGTTATTCACGATAAGAAAGGCAGTTACTACACTGACCAGCAACACAGAGTTCCTTGGGTCTGTCTTTGCCAAGACTATTTTAGTAGGGTATTCCCGTTCTCTGCAAATCTGGTTCATTCAGTCTGTATCGAGAGGCAACCACCGAAGAACCTGACAACTCAGTAAGGCTTCCTTAGGGTTTTGAGAGAGTCAGAATCACATGAAAGAATCTATCTGCATAACATATCTACAGTTAGTCATGTGAAAAGTGTGAAATCTTGATTTGTCTTTTCTACACTTGGTGCAACTAATTAAGCGGGGCTTGCTAGTAGATCATACACTGGATTACAGTTCAAAAGGGAATTACAAAATGAGTTTTCCCAAATAAATACTATGATCTCTATTCATATGGATTCTCATTCAAAAGCCTTTTCCCATCTTATTAATTCTGATAAAAAGCAATTTACAGAAGTTACAGTCCTATTAATTGTTCTATCGAGACCAACATAATTTGTCCAACCTGGGTATAATAAAGATGGAGTTGAGTTCCACTGTTAAGGACTTACCATAGGTTGCAAATGTTCTTCTTTGCTGTTCAAACATGAAATCATTGATGTGAGCTGGTTCTGCATATCCAGAAAGCATGTTTCTAGGTGCAGCCATTTGCTGAGTCCTAAATGGGTTTTCTGGTCCAAACTTCATAAAAAATGTTAAAACAAGGTGTAGCAGAATTAGTAATTTGTTATTTTTGTGTATTTACCTTTTCAGAAAAAAAAAACACAGAAAAAAAGAGACCTGTCTTTCAAAAATGGTAATGCAAAAGCACTTCAACTTTAAATTTCTTTGTGATTACTGAATAAACTTCTTAATCTGTTATTTTACATGGTAATCACACAGCTGCTCTGAACAGTTGATTTCAGGATTGAACTTTCTAGCCTTCATTACTGGCACAGAGCTCAGATTGATATCGACTACTCGACTTGTTGATACTTGACAGAACCAACACATACTGTCATTCAGTATGCGACCAGTACAAGCATTTAGAAGACAAAACCCAAGGCTGTCCCACATTAGGTTTCCCTAACTAAAACATTCATACACAGCAGCACTCGAGTAAGTTTAAATCAGTACTTTTGCTTGCACACGTCATGGCTTTGATACGCTGCAAAGGGCAAGCTCACTATCAAAAAGCCAATTTATGTGGTTCCTCAAAAGGTTTTCTAAACATAAAGCATAACTAATGTAGAAATTGGAGATTGATGCAGTATTTGTCTACCTAGAATGCTAAGCCCGGTCGAAGAGAAGTCAAAATGTACAAAAAAGTTAAATACAGAAAAAAGTTAAATGCTTGAACAGCTATTCTTATCTTTCAGATAGCCTGTCAGTTATAATAAAATGGAAAGTGGTTCACATGGCACCAGGCAGTCTAAATTCAGTCTTAAATGGTTTTTCACTATACATATTTAGCGCAGCTCAAGTTACTAAAATTCTTAATACTGATGTGAATAATTAAACTGAAAATACTTTGATTTTAACGTCAAATCCTCCTCTTAAAGGTCTTATATCTGCAAATCTTACAAATGTCCATTCCGCTCTAATGAGCACAATGAGTAAATAGCAAAAATGTGAAAATAGTAAAGGACCACTTCAGTGCAGTTCATGTTTAACTCAACATCTTTATAATGCTATTTTCCCAGCTTAATTCTTAGTTTTTGTATATATAATTCTGATAAACACTTAGAGACTCTTCTTAGAAGAGCTTTATGCAGAATATTAAAATTCAAGCACTAAAAATACCAACCCACTTGTGTAGAATCTACTTTTTAGTTTGCCCAAACTATATTCCAAAATGCAGCAAGCATTCAAAGAAGTTGTCGTATAGGAAATTCACACAAAATTTATAGAACCTCTGCCCTTTAAGGCAAAGGCATTTCTACTCCAAAAACAAACATTGTTTCTTACCTCAGGTGCAAACATAGTTTCATATGTGGGATTGTATTGAACTTCCTTGATAGCAGGATCAAGGTGGACTCCTGTTTCCACATCTTCCTGAAATAAAACAGACATATTAATAACCCATTTTTCACACATAGACATTTAAATATATGACATTACCTTCTTTCAGTCCAAATTAGGGCTGTAGTTCAAGTTGACACTTTCAGTATTATGAAAGAGAAGAGCACCTTGGCCAAAGTTTCTATTTTTAAATAATATTGATTGCAAAAGCAATGTCAGGCGGTTACTGAGAAACCCACCTAACACACATGCAGATTTTTGCATGTGAATAATTATTTCCTTTTTTTAAAAGATTTCATGCACACATTTTAAAAACAGCACCAAGATTGAAGGAAAGCTTTTTTTTTAAGGATGTTTGAACACCAGACTTGTAAAGAAGAACCAATTAAAATGGTTATGAATTTAATATAAAGGTATGAAAGCTAGAACTCTACAAAAGGTAGAACGCAGAAATCACAAGTAACTGTTCTGAAAGACAGTTGCAAAAAACAAAATTACATATCAGCACTAACATTAGGTATAACAATGATTTCCACAGAATCTAACAATCCCTTATTTCCAAAAAGGTACATTTTTATACTGAAAGGTATAAACGTAAATCAGCTTTATTACTTAAACACATTTGCAAGCCTGTTGTGACAAAAATTTAACTTGATAGATGATGGGACAAGAAAGAGGAATTAACCAAAATAATAACTCCAAGCAACTCATAGGGAAAAATTCAGAAGGGTACATGAAGCTGAAATAGGAGACAGAGAAGAAAGAAAACAGCTGGTAAAGTAGCAGTGCCCAAAAAGACCTGGTTTCAGAGCTTTACAAAAGCTCTTTCACATCAACAGAACCTCTCCCCTCATCAAGACCTCAGTTAATGAAGGAGAATGTTACTTTGCAGAATTATTACTGTCATTGCTTCCTGTATCTTTATTCTAGATAAACAGCAATGAAAAGGACACACAATGTGCTAGTATACTGACAAAACCTCTAGTAATCATACTGAAAAAGCTATCTTAGCATCATTGCTTAGTCAGTGCTTACCTACAACACGATCCAAAAGCATTTGTGACTCACAGAAAGCAGCACGACAGAGAATCAAATTTTAGCAGTCGCTTCATTAATAGAAAATTACCTCAAACAAACTCTATCTTGCTTTGTGTTACAGTATCTTGAAAGAGCAAAATGGCACGTTCTTAACTTGTTTAATATTGTTAGCTATTCTCTGACATGCTATGCCCAGAAGCTTTTTTTCTCCACAATTCAACAGCAGGTGAATTACGAATTTGCTCATGCATACAAGACTTAAAAGATTTTAAAACCTGATTTTCTAAAACACAGAAAATAAAAACAGTACCTAAAGATCTTTGGCTTGTTACCTGATTATATTTGATTAAAACTGCTCAACAAAGGAAAAAAAAGGTGTGTTAAAAAAATCCAAAACAAAACAAAAATATGACATCAGCTATTCCATTAACCGTTTTTCTACTAAGGCCACCGACTTAAGTCCAACCGGAAAGCTTTACTCTCACCATGTTATCAATTACTTTAACAGGCACGTCTGCCCATCGCACTGATCTTACCTGAACCCTTAGCACTACCAGTTCTTGGCCTGACCTCATTTTTCTCATCACACGACCTTTCTGATTCACTGGGCTTGGATGACAACCGGCACCGGTACATTCACAGCCCTGACTTTCATACACCATGAACTCGCCTGCAAACAGCCCAGCAGGCCTAATCCAGTCATCAGCAAAAAACCCACATGTCCCCAGTTAGAACAGGAGCATACCAAAACCACTTCCTAACCTGTGTTACCTCCAAACTTACGCTTCCATTCACAGCTCCATGATGTGAGGACATTTTCCGCAGACAATTTTTTCAAGTCACATCACACAGCTCACTCTTCCAGCTACACCTCATATCTTGTCCGCAAAACTCAAAATTTGAGAAAATAATAACTAATGTAATTGATAATAAGGCGAAATTTATCTGATCAATGGTTAGTGACATTTAAAGAGTGATCAATTTACTTGAAATTAAGACAGTTCTTTTCCTGCTCTTTAATCTGAAAAATCAAAAAAATTCAGTTTTGCAAAAATGCCAAGAATTTTTCAGTTCTGCTATTTTTCCTCCTCTTTTCTTCCTGTTAAGTTCTATTATATGCTACTTGGTAATTGAGAAAAGAAACAGATTGTGCTATGAAAGCCGATCCTCTGCTGGAGGATTATAGCAATTCTGTTTCTACTTCGCTGCTGGTGGAACAGTGCTGAGTCACTTGAAAGCCACACAATATGTTCACTCCTAGACCACCACAGGCACATTCTTTCTGTGTGAAAACCACCGAGCCTCAAAATTGAAGCACATATTATATTTATCAGAGCTACGCTCCTCAGGACCCGCAGTCTTATTCACTTATAGTTTTCATATATTAGGGCATCAAATGACAATCTCATAACATGCTGCTGAAGCACATAATGGTTATCTTTTCATTACATCACTTTGCTTTAAACCATATAATAATTTGAACGTGGTCCAACTACCCACTTTACTTCCTCAGTATTTTTAAAAAATGAAATCTTGATAGGAATATAAAGTATTGACACAACATATTCCCAAAAGTTAGTCTATGGCAAGAGTTCAAATTGCAAGCAACAAATTATCCTTTGGTCAAAATCCGGTATGTGCCATTTTATACAGCATTATGAGACTCTAGTAGGTAGTAGAAACATTAAAAATATTAACTTAGCCCATCATTCATTTCACCAACTTCCAGGTTATCTGCATTGGGGTATTTTGGTTGTGGCTTTGTTTATTTTTTCTGGATGAGAGGAAAGAACTCATCAGCAACCTCTGCACATGGTGAAAATCTCTGGGTACAACTGCATGCATTGCCAGAAGACCATTTCAGCAGAACTCATCTTTCTAGGACCCAAAAAGCAAGAAAAGTTTATACAGGTCTCACAACACTGTCCCTTTATGCTGGCAACAGCCTTAACTGCATGCATTCTAGATGCATTTGCCATAGCTCCAGCTAACAGGGAAGGGATCATAGGAGCAGCTGTCTGGCAGAGCTGTAACTGAGATAAGGTAATCTAAGAGATCGCCTCTCTGCTGTGCTGTATCTTTTCCTTTGGTCACAGGAATGTCTCGACTTATCTAAAAGCCTAAGGTGAGCAATTCATCACGTAGCTTATATGCCAAGTGTGACACAAGTGGCTCTGTGGGATGGGACATCATCAGTAGTTAAGCTGAAAGAGGAGGGCATCTGTGATTTCAGTGAAGGGCTAAGTATTACCCTAGATCACTTCCACTCTCAAAGGCACAGGAATCATAGAAAGTGGGGTCAAAAAGCTCTCAAACAGATACAGTGTTCCTCCAGAGAAAGAGGAAAGTTCAGATGTATGACTGGCAGAGAAGCAGCTGGTGTTTGCTGCAACTCAGAAATTGTATTAATATAGGCTTTATGGCAAGCTGTAATATCATTAAAGGCTGTACAACCCCATATAACCTGGAACCAAAGAACTAAGATTTTAGTAAGTTACGTTTTACTGAATATGTCTATCTTGAAAAACCTAATAGAAAGAAGCTGCAAACTTAGCTCTATGTGTCACCTCTCTGCTTTTCTCAGCACTACTAACAAGCACCCAATTGAAATACAGTGGCCACACTGGGCACCACATGTCAGGTAAGACACACACTACTGAAAAGGGTCCAAAAGAAAAAGAATCATGATCAAAGCCTAAGAAAATATGACCTGTATAGAAAAATTGAGCAACCTAATTCAGCACAGAAGAGATTCAGATTATACAACTTTGCAGAAATAAGGACAACCAAAAACTGAAAATGCTCACTCCATAGATCCACTGAAGTTTGGTAGACAGGTTAAATGAGTGTCTGTCCATAGAGATGCAAGAATCACTGCTGATACAAGGCAAGAAGAGGCAGATGATGTTATTTCACCAAACTACTTACTGTGTTGGTTGTGTTGTTTTGGTTTTTTTTAATAGATGTGGTGTCTACTTACTTGCAATATCAGGTTGCTTTACAGTTCAGAGATGACGTGATGAGGTAAAAAAATTCTTTTGATAGTTAAATGCTGTCCTTTTGCACCTTTCGTTTAACAAAACAGGATCACACTCTTATAGGGGAATGGCACTCAGGGCTGTACTCTGGAGTATTAGCATTGCCTAAGGAATCTATCTTGAGACAGAAAGAAGCTTTTGATGCTAAGTGTAGACAAGGAGGTGCTTCATTATAACTCCCCAGAGATCACCGCATGTCTGGTTCCTTCCAAGGCATGCTCCTTCAGTCCTACCATAAAGCTTGGCCACTTTAAAGCGTAAGAAAGAGGACAGGAAATAGAAGGGATTTTAGACTACAAATACAGTAAATCAGATTAACTTTCCTCCTTAACAGGTTCCTTAAACATGCCACGGTCCTCTTTTTCTTCAAAAAAACTCCTACCCAAATGCCATAAAACAATAGTGTTACTTTCTATGAAAATTACTTGATTTATAGAATAAAGAATAGCTCAATAAAAAAATTATGTTAAAAAAAGCTTGCTAGAAGTTTCTTTATGTGCATGCAAGACAAAAACATTTCTTTAATTAAACAGAGATAAAATCCCTGTAACAGGCAACAAAGCAAAGCCTTAAATAAAAAGACCAAGGTGCAGCATGTACTGCAACACTGGATGGTAATTCTGTTCCTTAGAAAGAATATAATGTGGCTTATGTTTTCCAGCTTCATCTCATGCAAGGAGAGAGTTTTGATATCTATATGTTGGGGGTTTTTCTTTTTTTTCTGAAAACATTTCAGATAATAAACCTACAACATTCCATTTCCCCAGGTAAATTCATTACTAGTTAGCCAAATAGCTAAAAAGGGCAGGCTGCTTTGCATAACATTTAATTAGTTTTAATTATCAATCACATTAAAATGTGGTAAATTAAGACCACATCCCATGAGCCACAGAGACTTAAGCAGTTTGTCACTTATCAATTCTTGCCTAAACCACTTGGGCTGTCAAATGCACATTATCTCATTCTAAAGATTTACAAATTTATTACCAAGAGATAAATAGCATTTTCAGTGAAGCTCCAACAGTAAGACATGGCTGTTATCAGCTTTTATTCCTTCTACCCATTCATGCACTCCTAACAGTAAATGACCGCCTCACTAACTTCAACAGAATAAAAATAAACCAGCAAGAAAAGCATATGCTAAATGGTTTTGTTGAACTAAGCTAGATTCCCAGGATCTTGCAGCATGACAAGTTCTAAACATCTACTCTATACAAGATATTTGGTGTCAAAGAAAGCTGGAAAACCCACCACGTCAAAGAAGACAAACATTCCTAACAAGTAACACCTCCGAAGTCTACTAATGTTCATCACTGCTACAGAATTGTCACATGTTACCTTGTATCTTTCTCCTCTCCATAGCTGGCAGGATTAGGTTTTAAAAAATATTAAGTACGACTGAAGTCTATTTCTTCCCCTTATGTAAAACTTTTCTGGAAACCTGCATAGTGCCAAAGGTAAACTAGATTCAAAGGGAACCAACACTTCCAACCCCTTCTCACATTAAAGGCAACACATATCCACCAGCTCCTATACTGGGGTGGGTCAGCCTAATTATTTCAACCCAGTTAAATGTCCTCTCCTCAAGACCACTGAAGGACACACTGTAGAGAAGTATCATAAAATCTGCTCCAATCTGAGTCTTACCCTGGAAAGAGATCAAACAACAAATGTTCTCTCAAAAGCAAAGCTTACAGACGCAACATCTCCTGTGAAGTGATTTCTTCACAGAAAGTGCAATTTCCTGAATTTCCTTCTACATTTATAATTCAAACGTGAAGGTAAAACTCTGACAGCAATGTTAGGGTGATATTTTTACAGAAGTAGAAACTGTAGGAAAATTATTTAAAATTGAGTTTGACAATGGCCTGGTTGCTGGCAACTGGGCTCCCTTCCCTTGCTTGAACATCCTCTATTTACAACACTGTCATCATGCTTACCTACTACTTGACGGTGTATTTGGAGAAAGAAAATATCTTGATTAACCTGTCCACTGTTCCCACATAAGAAAACATCAGCCTTATGAAAACTTGGCACCTAGGGGAGAGTAAGAGCAGGGCAAGCGTATTTGATGATACTTCTGCACTCTCCCAGCAGTCAAATATTTTCAGGTCTTGGTGAGACTTGAGGAAATCTGTGTATTTATTGACACATCATCCTTCAATGGATCTCTTTCAAGTACTTGTCCAGACTTTCCTTGTAACAATCCAAAATTCTTCAACCCAGGATTTCTTGGCATGACAATAAGCCCTACTACACCTGGCATGAAGAGCTGCATCCTTTTATTTGGTTTGAACCTAACTCCTACTAGACAGTTTATAGTTACTGTACTGGAAGAGACAGAGTATTTAACTCCCTCTCTGTGCCATTTAATTATTTTGTAGGTGTCTGTCATACTTTACACCTCAGCCATCTCTTTTGGCCTTCTCAATACTTCCTCATACAGAAGCAGAACCCTTCTTCAGTCCTGCTGTCCCTCTCTGAATGTCCTGCAGTTACAGCCTATTCTTTTCTGCATGAAGGGACCAGAAGCACAAACTTTCATCCTCTGTTGTCTTCCCTCAGGTGATTTTAGTGGTGCTAAAAACAGAAACATGCAACTTCCATCCAGTGGGCTTTCCAGTTTAGAATGAGAATAGAAGTATTACTGGATTGGAGTCACCAACAACTATAGATGTTATCTATTATGAGTAATTTACATCAAGATCAGCAATAGGCCTATTTCAACAAGCAGACTGTAAGAAGAGGATGTAACGAAAGCCATCCCCTCAAACTTTTAAAATAGTTACCAACCATTAGTACAGCTTTCAATTACAGAATAATTATTTTCACAAAAATGTGATTTTATACAACTATGATGTACTTTGAAACAAGGACTCAGCAGATTTCTATAGAAAGATGAAATACATATTGGATTAACACCTTAGGGCTGTATTTGATATGCACACTTCAGTAGCCCAAATGTTGTCAGCTGAATGTGCTAACAATGATGCCTGCTATTGAAGAGAGTGAGGACCCATTCCTCTTTAAAGTATACATAAGTCTAAGGTCTATACCAGTTAACAGGCCAATATTCTGAACCAGAAACAGGTGAAACAGTTAGAACGCAGAACACCAACCATTTAAGATTTGCATTTTCAACTGCCAAAAATGCAAGCCATTGTTTATATTTATTGTATGACTAACCCTTCTAACCACCATCTTTTCTTACCTGTCCCTGGTCCTTTGTACAATAAGTATCTATGCACTTAAGAGTACTTGATCCTTATTCACGTCAAAACAACATTTGCACAAGTGAAGCGATATTAATGAACTGTAACTTTGCTTTCCTAATTACTCAGCTTCCTGTTTTTCCAGGCTTGTACTTAGAGAAGACTTGTGATTTACACTCAAAACACCACGTCTTTTACATTTGTTCAGTAAGTGCTTTCTAATTCTAAAGAATCAGGGTAAATTCCTGAGGGGTGTCTGGCAAGCTTCCACTGCTGATCAGTGGGACACTATCATTTTAAGCCATGCAAGAAACATGCGGCATATGAGACCTGCAGTTACTTTTTGAACTCTAAAAGTCCAAAAAGAATGCCTGATATAATTCTACAAAGAAATGACCTGTTGCTCCTCAGAGTAGGTTGTGGTGCTAAACGAAGCTCCAGTATGCTGTGTTCTGAAAGCCTCAGCTTGATGTTGTTGCTCTTTTCAGTTATATGCACCTCATCTGTGTTCTCAAGTAAAAGTTAAGGACAACATTATAATCAAACATCTTGATACTGAGAAGCCTCACACCCTTTTCATTTTAGTTAGCATTGTGTCTGAGGCAGAGGCAGTCCTAGATGTGCTGGTGCATACCCCTCCCAGGGCACAACCTGGCAAACTGAACATGCTGTTGACACCTAACTCTTCTCCAGCTGTTTGTTTCTGCACTGGCACTGAAGATTTATCTGCACCAACAAAGCACTTGTGCAAACCAGATCAAGGAATGGATCTGAGGACAAATAACTTCACCAGAGTTTTATCTTTTCAAAATTCAGATCAGTTCCCTGATGTCAGTCTCTAAGCAACTACATAAACATTTGTGCTGGCGTGGCAAAGGGAAAACCTGTTGCTACAGGCCTAAGAGTGGTGGAAAGCACATCCAGTGCTACTTGTCACTTATCATTAACACTCAGGAAATATTATAGCAGTTAATTAGCTTTTCTTTTGAAACCTGCACAAGACAGCCTGCTGGATGCTGCAACTGAAGAACGCAGACTTCCAAGCCTCTAAGAGATAAACAAATGCAGTCACTATATAAAACACCTACACAAAAACATGATAAATTGTGATAGAATATGAATTAACTAATGACAACAAAGTGAAAAGAGTCCATCCACCTCTTGGTCACAAGGTACGAAACTTTTCTGAGCAAGTGGCAGCAGGACAGCAACAGTGACAGTTATCACGACAAGATACCTGCTTTTGATTACAAATTTGTTGCCTGTACAAAAAATCACAAAGCTAAACCAGCACCCTCCCCCCTCCCTTTCTGGTATCACAAAAGCGAGCCAATGTGATACTGAACTTGGAAAATAAAGCTTCCCAAGCAATAACAAAATGGAAATACCAATCAGCTTTAATGCTGCCCTTTAGAACAGGATTCAATTGCAGTCACCCCATAAAGTATCGACTTCACCCCAGCACCCGGGAAAACCACACATGAAAACACCTTACACAGGGAACAGCAAACAAGTATCTAAGGAACTGCAATCAAGGCACGCTCTGAGATGGAGCTAACAAGCCTTAATAAACTTAACCCCCGCGGCTGGAATCCGCGGGAGCTCCCCGACACACGCCCTCCCCTCCACAGCTTCGACCCCCACACCCCAAGGCAGGGCAGGGCAGGATCAGGCGGCGGCAACGCACCCCTACCGCCACCGCGCCCTTTCCGCCCCGCTTCCCCAGCCTGGGGCTGCTCCAGAGCTGTCCCAGCACTGTACCGAGGCCGGCGGTGCGGACACAACGCCGGGCAGACGCGCGGCCCGGGCCCTGGAGGAATGCCTACCTTCACGGCTACTTCCGGGGCCGCATCGACGGGCAGGGCCGGGGGCGCGGCGGGCGGCGCCCGGAGGTGCAGCACGGCATCGCGGCTGGCGAGCACGGCGGCGGAGCGCTGGGAGCCGCCCTCGGTCTCGGGCTCCGAGTCGGGCTCCGAGTCGGAGCCGCCGTAGGAGGCGAGCGCGGCGATCGCCGCCGACATCTTGGCGCGGGGGATGACGGGACGGGCAGGTCCTGGCAGCTCCTCAGGGCTCAAAACGTCCCTTCCTCCGCAGAACGAGCGGAGTAGGGCTGCGACTTAAAATTGTGGCTCGTTAAAATAGAAAACACACTCTAAAGAATAAATCGTGGTCTTTTATGGGATATACTGGCGTTTGAGGGGGGATCATCCCCCTTGGCTGTTGATGGTGCTTAACCTTTCAGGACTCCACAGCAGAACTACAAGCTCCAGCATGCAACGCTGCGCCGCGCTTGGAAATTTCCCTCCAGCGCTCGCCTGCACTTTGCGTGGCGGCAGGGGAAAATATTTAACAGCGCGAGGAGAGCTCCCAGCCGCCCACTTCTTCCCGCACACAAAGCGTCTTCACCATCTTTTCAGAGAGCAGCGGAGCGGGAAGCCCTGCCCCCCAGGGACACCCTGTTGTCACCCCCGAGCTCCCAACGCCCCTGCCCCGCGCCGTGCCCCGGGGAGCCCAGCCCCCTCGCGCTGATTGGCCGCCGGCACACCCGGCTTCGGCAACGTCACAGCGGCGGGGCCCCGCCCCGCCNNNTCGCGGCGGCGGGGCCCCGCCCCGCCCGCGCCGGGGAGAGGGAGCCCGGCGGGCCGGACTGTACCACCTGCCCGCCCGCGGGGTGGGGGGCGGCGGCGCATGGACCAGCCCGAGCATCGGGCGGTGGTGGGGGGGCGGCCGGGTTCGGCCGCCGGGTAAACAGCGCTTCCCCCCGCTCCCTCCCGCCCGGCTCGGCGCGCCGGGAGAGGCCCCGCCCCCCGCGCGCGCACACACGCGCACACACACAGA
>VXAZ01000289.1:964463-1048553 GCA_013399875.1 Gymnorhina tibicen | reverse complement strand
GGGGTCAGCGGGCGGGCGGGCGGGAGGGCGGGGGGCGGCGGGGTGACGTCACCGCCGCCAGGTGCGGGGAGAGGCGCCCCCTCACCTTCCGTCCCCTCCCGGCCGTCCCCTCCCGGCCGTCCCCGCCGCGGGGACCGGGGCTGGCGAGGGCAGAGGTGCGGACGGGCGGCGGGATTGCCGGTCAGAGCGCAGGGGGATTCGGTCCGCTTCCAGGGCAGAGCTGCCCGCTGGAACACTGCTACCATTGTTAAGAGGGCTTGGAGATCGCGGGGGATGGCCGGGAGCGAGGAGAAGCACGTAGGTTCCAACTTCTCGCAGCCCGCTCCCGAACGCCTTACTGCGCGCCCGCCGCGCCCCCGGACAGGATAAATGGGAAGTACGGAGAGCTGGCCAAGGGCCGGCTGTAACGCCAGGTGTGTGCATTGCACGCGCTTGCACCTGGAGCGGTGCAGTGCCATGACTTCCCTTCGAGCTGCATGTGCTTTCAGAATTAAAGTGAGCACACAGTGACATCTAATTGTGACACAGTGGCATTTAATCTGATTAAATGCTCTAGTTTGAATTTTCCACCCTTTTCAGCAGTCACGGTTTGAAATATTTGTTTTCTTAGCTTGAGAAGGTATCACTTGGATTCATGTGTTTTTAAAAGAAGGATAGAATAAACGTAGAGGGCATACATAAAGTGTTGATAGCGTGGAGTGGAGCAAGGTGCTGCATTTAGATCTGTTCTGTTAGACACAGGTATGCCATGTCTTTGTACGATGGAATCAGGATTTTAGGTAAAAGTCCCACACATTTCAACACCAAGACCTTTTGTTTGCATCAACAACAGCTGAAATATGCTACACTGAACTAGCATTTCATATGGTAATGAGCTGACTTTTTCATCTTAAATCTACGGATGATGAATCCATAAGTAAGGAAAGCTATATGACGCTTCACATGAATCACTACTTACTAATATCAAAAGTGGTTCTTCCACTGCAGTCAGTTGGTTTATTGGCAGTAATTGTTAACTGATTCCATATGACTGCATTCCTTTTTCTCGGCATCCAGATCGTAGGTGTTGTCTGAAGTTGAAAGGTGTGCTTCCTGAAAAGTGAAAAATTTCAAGGTTTATTTGTGCAACCAGTCTGTGATATTCTATCAGGAGAGCTGTGTTGAAAATCATTAAAGTAGTTCTGCCTTGTTATCCTTGAATTTTAAACGTTTGATTCACAAAGCTTTGGTAGTTGGCTTAAGTATGTTCAGCTATGGTGTGTCCAAGCATCAGCGTTTGCTTGCCAGTGAAATGTAATCATCTGGCATTCTAGATGCTTTCGTTGTAGAACCTATGAAAATCACTTACTGGTTTAAATTAGCTGCCTTTCTGGTACCAGCAGTAGTAGATAAGCAAACACATGAGAAGGAATTCAGGGGAATACTGTCACAAGCTTCTTGTTGCTTAAATAGTAGCGAAGATTAATTTTCAGCATGTAAGCCGATGCCACTTCTGGGTATGATAAACTGACTTGACTATGCTCTAAAAGTGTAGATGGCTAATATACACCATTATCTAAAATCTGGTTTTGTCAAAAAACCTGAACAGTTGCTGCTGGTCATTTGTGATGACCAAAAATACTAGCTCATTTTGCTTATTAACTGCATATTTGTAATTTCGAGAAGGGGTTGATCGGTGTAAAAGAAACCAAAAGAATGATACAGCTTTTCTAAAAAGCTCTACTCGTTGATTACTGTGTGCTGTACGTTCTCTTTTAACTGAGTTCCACAAAATGTGTTATGTTATGCATTCGATGCTGCTGGTTCTGACAGCAGACTGAAGTAGTGGGTGGAAGGTGGTTTGGGTTGCTTGGCTTTGCTTTCCATACAGCTTTTTCACTGCTGCTTTTCCTTGCAGTCACTTTGCTTCTCTTGCTTTAATTTTCCAAAGGAAGACAAAACTGTCTCCCCTTGTACAGCACTTTTACATATCAAGAGGGCCTTTTAACACCTGTTTGTTATTACTCCTAGTGGTAAATACTATACCAAGTATTACCATGTCTTTCCTGTGAAAGGAAAGAGGAAGAAGTATTTTTAAAGAGTGGTTTCTTGAGCAATAGAAGCCCGGCTTTTACCTTTTTTCCTTCTTTTCTTCATGTGGGCTTGTTCAGGGTTTTTTCTAAATCTTGAGAGTGGTTGTAAGCTCTAATGGAATTTTTTTTTTAGTATGGTCTCATCCTTTTGTGGAACGTCTAATGTCTGACAAGGTGTTAATGCATTCTGAATCCTTTCCCTTGGTCAGGACACTCACAGCATCATGATTTCATGAACTTAGCATTTTATAGGTATCTTTGAGAATTCTACACCTCTGACAAATTTGGTTGGATTCAATCAGTCAGTTTCCAAGTGGAGGAACACCCCTCAAACACTCCCCCCCAACACTTCTTGTATGAGACTGATTTGCTTCACAATTTGGGGTACAATATATTAAACTTCAACATTTCACAAATTTTCCTTCACATCACTCTTTTTCTTCCCTATAGATGATAATGAAATCTGTTTGTCTCTGCTTTTAATGTATTCTATCCTACTTTCTTTTCCCTTTACTTGCTCCTTCATAGTTCTTTTTTTGTTGCTTTCCATGATGGACGTGCTTTATCTCACACCCTGTTTTTGGTTGGTTTTTCTTCCCCACAGAAAATGATGCATATAATCCTGCTTATTCTATTTTTTTCTCTATGTTTTTTAATACTCTTAAATTGCTATCAACCCACTTGCATATACACTCACTTCTCATCAACCAAGATCTGTAAGTCTGCAGTTTGAAGGAAAGGGGGAAAAAAAAAAATAGCATGATACTTATCAGACAGAGGATTGAACTAAAATATGAGGGTCTATTGTCTGTGGGAAATACAGCATTTGAAAGAAAATGAGGTTTTTTGCCTTTGTTCATATGCTTTTGGCTGCTGAGAAAAGGTATCATGATGGAAATCTTATCAGGTTACTCATACTGCATTTGGATTGGGCCCTTTTATAAGCACCTGCTTGTGTGTCTGATGCATCTCGGTGTACTCTAATTTAGCTGCTTGGAGAGTGAAGCACATTTTATAACTCCCGCTCTGCTATTTCTACCACCTTGGAGCCTCTGACTGCTTCAAGGGTGATAATACCTCTTTTCTAGTTTTTGTTTTTTTGGACTATGTCCCGGATTCTGAAAGATACCAAGGCGCCAGATTGCAAAAAGAGTTCTCTGTTCCAGTACATCTGTGAATCAGTCTCTTTAAGTTTTTTGGAAGGGATCTTGAGGTTGTCTGACACAGATTCCATGCTATATATTTCATGTTTACAAGGTGTGGTTTCAAAGAAAGAATGATTTGGAATAAGACTGGAGCAACTTACGGTTGTACTTATTTCAGATGACTTTGCAAATGAAGTAATATTTGTTGCAGAGCCACCTGTTCCCTAGAGGATGGGAGCTGTGCAGCTTCCTCGAACTACTCAGCTGCATACGCAGTGCTGTGAACTGCGTCTTATAGCTCAAGCTGAATGAGTACTGTGTCGGAGAGGCAGCAAAACTAATTATAGACTTCCAGGAATATAAACTTAATTAGCATAATTACAAATTTGTATTGGATTTCTTAATTCTCTGAATTTTTTTTTTTAAATCAGTTAAAGGACAGAAAATGTCATCAAAAGTGTATACGTTTCTGAAAATATGTGCCTGTATTTTTGGGGAAAGCTAGATTGACAGCTTGCTTGTACTAGTCTGTTGGTGTAATAAATTACCTGATACATTCAAAGAACTATAGAATAACAAGCAAATATAGTTACATTTTAGCAAAGCACTTAACAAAGAGCAGAAATAATGGATAATTTTCAATGAGTTTGTACCTTTTTGTTGGTTGTCTTTTCAGTTAGATCCTATGGTTGCGATGTGAATTTAGTCTTCTGACAGCTGACTCCATGCAGAAGTAAAATACTATAAATGCCCTAGCAGTATGACATTTAAAACTTACTAGAAAACAGGAATCTATTCTAAAGCCAGGTATGGTTTTCTGGCATATAATAAAAGACATTAAATTCTGTTTAAGTGGTTTTTTATAGCTAAGGCGTTTTTACTGTCTTTTCCCCTTTTTTCCTGCTCTGTGGTAAGCTGTATTCATTTTCTGCAAGTATTAATAGAGTGTCTGTTTTCTATTTGTCTCTTGTTTTCACAAAGAACAAATTTGATAGAAAATTGGTCAATAGATTTTAAGTTATTGGAGGAAATTTTCCAACAAATACTCCGCAAGTGATCTCATAAGGTTTACATAGGGAACAGGTCTGGAAATCGTTGGGTGCTCTTAATGTAAAACTATGCATGTGTAATTCTCATCCTTTACAATCACAGCTGCCTGTAGATAGAAGTATGTGATGACAACAAAGACTGATGGTAGACTCAGTAGTACTAACTGAAATTACTGAGGTAGTAGGTACTGCTTCTGCAATGACAAATGTGCCTCACTAATCTACCAGGGGTTTTGATTGCAATAGTAGCATAGCAGATTAAATTTTAATATAGTTCTAATTTGCATGCACTTTTTAAAGGTGCAATTGAAGGTTCCTCACGCCAGGCTATTAAAGAAAAAGCCAATGATATGAGAGGTAAAATATTTTCATGGATCACAAAAATCTCTTGAGAGGAAATAACAAATATTAACTTATAAGAGGCTTAATTTTTTCTCTTAAATATTGAACAGTAGCTGTCCAATATCTTCTATTAGTCATCTGTAGAATTTGATTCATAAAGTAGAATTATTTACTAAGGATTTAAAACTTTAGTCAAGTTCACAAATACTGTAAAGGTCACCTGAGAAGTCTAAGTGAGATTTGTGAAAGGGCGGCAGGATGACATGTAAAACTGATTGTTGGTGTATGCAAACCAGTGTGTTTTGGAAGCAGAAAATAAGATTCCATTTATATATCTGAAGAATTTCTAAATTAACAGTATTAATATAACAAAAAATTTGAGCATTATTACAATTCGATAAGGTATTGTTACCCAAATTATAGCTGTATTCAGAAGTGGGCAAAAAAACTTTGGGAACTTCCATTGTATACAAATTCATTAATTCTTATCTGCTATTCAAAGTGTGTTATTAACTGTCAATTAGTTTAAAAGAAATAAATGACAGTATTGTAAAGAGTTTGATATGATGGGTATGGCAGAGTTTTTCAAGGGAACGAGAAGATTGGAATTATTTACCCAAGGAAATGAAAGACAGATCAAAAAAGTGAGGAGTGGGCTGTAAAATACATGTGAATTTATGCTCTCCAATAGCAGAGGTAAAAGCAAAAAGAACTTCAATCAGTAAAAAGCAATTAATTGAAGCCATACATTTTTTACGAGGAGAAGGGAATTGAGACTTTTTCCCTGTGTCCACTAAATGTACCTGTATTTCTCTTGATAAATGTATGTATGTGTATATCTGTCATTCACTGTTAGACTAATTCTCTTGAACACACAGAACCAGCTTAAACTCCTTGCTTTATTTGCTTCAAACCAATAATTTGAACTTTGTTCTTTCTCATCAGAGATAACTGCTCAAATAAATTAATATTCGTTGCAGTGAGGTATTCTCAGTTTTCTGCAGCTGAAATAAATGTTGTAATTTATGGGTTTTGGAGTAATTTTCTGGCTGTTTGATGTAATGAACTATTTTACACAAAATGAAGCAGTCCAAAACAGAGGGATAATGAGTAAAACTCCTGCACCAATAGATTGAATATGGAAATGGCTTGTAGCATGGGGATGGGAAGTTTGAAAAATTATGAATGAAAATTGATGTATGAAGGGAAGCTGTCTTAGACCAGTCCAGCAAGCTTATGAGGGCCCTTTCTGGGTGTGGAGTCTTCTTTCAGACTAACTCTTTTGTCTGCTATCTACACTGCATAGTAGATATAGAAAGGTTATAGAAAACTGAAAGAGTGATTGACACTAAGATACTTCACTGGTAGTGTTTATGCTAAATACTATATTAAAGTGGCTTGTCCAGCAGCTCCCAGTTGCCGCTTCTGATGTAATGGCTATGGAGTGGCCAAAGTCAGAGTTTTTAGATGTATTTCTCCAACATGGCACTGTTCATGGTTTGAGAATCTTTTGCCTTCCAGGCACATTCAGGTTCACATAGATTGTCTGACAGATCAGCTGTAGCAGATAAGTAGTTTTCTACAAAAAGTTCTCATTATCATAAAACAAAACAGCACCCTCCATAGTGATTTTGGAACAGGACTTCATATAATTAAAAAAAAAAAAATAGGAAAACCACAAGTAATTTATAACTTGATAATATGTGGGAACTTAAGTACTTCAACCAGCTCTTGTAAAAGTGGCATGCAGAGTCAGCTTTTCAGTAAAAAAAGGAAATGCTTAACTTGTTAAATCTTCTTCAGCCACTAGCCACTGAATGTGTGTGCAGAAATGCTTAGAGAGGTCTTTCAACTCCCAACTGATTCTGCCTTTTGTTGATATTAAAGGAGAAGGCTGTGATTGTCAAACTTTCCCAACTGTGTTTCCATGTGCAGTTGTGAAACTTAGCAGGCTTGAGAGCACAACTAAAAATACAAGTTGAGTTTGTTGTAGGTACTCTCTCTTTGGAAGCTTCTCTTCAGGAACAAGGACTTTACAAAAATTGTCTAATTTGCGGGGAAGGAAATTTCGCTTCTATGCCGCCCAGCTACCCAGTATGGCAAATGTTAGTCTCTGCTGGTAATACAAGAGAGTGGTATTTGTTACATCTTAATACTCTGAGCAAACTGCTCTGGCTGATCCTGTTTTGGGCAATCTTGAATGTTCTGTGATTAGATGATCTTCACAGCAGGAGGAAAAATTATCTTACAGTTAATTCAGGAGAAGTGATAGGTGGCTTAGACTGCTGTAGAGATGGTAATGAAAGTTTCTGGCATTGCAGTTTTATCTGAATTTGCTCTTGTGAAAATGGATCAAACCCTATACAACACATATTTGGTGTTGCAGGGCCCTACACTGCCAATGAAGAATGGCATTATATGACACAATACATACACATATCAGTCATATGCAGAGTGAACTTCTGTTACTCCTCAGTCTTGAGATTCAAGACTATTGTGCCACAGAAGCTTCCAGTGTGGCTACCCACTGGAAGCAGTGCTGTCTGTGTCTCCAGGCAAGACAACGGGATGCATTCTGTGGCTCTGGCTAGCATGAGTGGTCTACTGAAAGAAAATCCCTGAGTTGAAAAGGAGTTAATGGTTTTTGTTTCCCACGGAAATGAACTTCAAGCAAATCTGCCTTCAGCAAGTTCCATGCTATGGGAAGAGGTTCTGTACAATTCTGTCCAAAAAGAATATGTTGTCTACCAGCTATGATGTTTCCAGTAATGGAAGTCAGATATTAGGAATTATCTGTGTCTAGCCAATTTAGCTAGACTTCTATCCATTCCACTTCTAACTATAAAGATTTTATTACTTTGTCTAGAAGATGGAAGAAGTTTTATTAGCAAGGAGAAATATTTTTGTTTATACTATTGGTCTAAAAGAGGTCCAGTTTTTGTGGGAGGAGAATTGGACTTCTCTTCCATACCTGTTGCTACTCAGCTGGTCAACACATTATTTTATTCCAGAGTGACTATTTAAGTACATGTCTTTAAGCTCTGGACAGGTTTGTATTCCTCCTATATGCTCATCTGTCCTATCTGCAGGAAAGTTCAGAGTGGTGCTTCATGGCTCAAATCTTTACAAGTAGTGGCAGTATCCATAAAAAAATTGATAGTAGTGATACTACACTGAAGGGGAAAAGAAACCAATTAAGGTAGATGGGATTGATTCTGAAGATCTGTCATATTGATAGATTCTTACAGCACTAACGTATTTATGTTATAGGCAGTCTTCTAGTAAGCTATAGGTTCCTCACCAGTTTACTATCTGTTTATTCATTAGAGATCTGATTTGCAAGAAGTGTTGCAAAAAGTTCAAAACCTATGGACCATTCCAGTGAGTGTCTGATAATTTGCTTAATACAGCACAGCGTGAAATACTTGGAATGACCTTCTTGTGGTGGATTGCTGTGGCTCAGTGATGGGACATCTTAATAAATATATGTAAATTTGTGACCTATAGTTTTTCTTAATTCTGAACTTCTGACAGCTTCTGACACCATGCTCTCTGCCTCGATAATAGAGAGTTTGCTTGGGAAGTAGCTGCTTAATGATCAGTGTTGTCCTAAAGTAATACTTGGTAAGAAGTTTCATGTAGAATAACTTACTGGTAGAGAAAAATCCTTGTTACTTTTCATATTGTCTCTTGCCCTGTCATGTAAAACAGCCCCTTAATTCTTTCTTTCATTGTTCCTGGGAATACATTGCAAAGCAAAGCCATTTGTATATAGAAACAATCTAAATGGGTCATCCTCTGTGTCTGAGCGTTTTCAGAAATATAGGTGCTTTCCACTAGCTCAGTGCTTGCATATGGAGCGCTGGCTACCAAGGCTGATTTTTGAGCCTGAATGTGGTAAGAAGTAAGTGTTTCAGATTTTTGGAATCCTAAACCACATGCTGATTATAGATATTCTAGTCCATCCTTGATTATAATGAGCTTCTTTGCTAATAGTATTTTTTTTCCTTGAAATTGACTGTGTCATTACAGAAAGAGTCTTTTTAGAAAAAAGATATTAACTTTATTAAGCAGAGGGATAAGGATGTGGTTTTAAAATAGAGACAGTTGGAAAAAAAGCCTTAAGAGCTGTACAATGCAGGCATAAAACATGTTGGATGTTGAGGTACTGTTCTGTTTTTTGGTAAGTTTTTGTTTTGATGCATGTTTGCTAGAGAGCTAAGGACTCTGCTTGATGGTAACCTTCTAGAAGGCTGAAAGAAGTTTAAGTACAGATTCTTCTTTACCTGTTTTGTGTCACCTTTTTTCAGGAATTCATGAGATCATGTTGCAACACTTTCAAATGTGCACTGTAAGACTTTTTAACCTTGATTTCCCACCTTCCTCGAAAGTCTTGACTTCCAACATGAAGCTTTTAATGTTTGGGTTCCTTTTTCTTGCAGCTTGCATGTATGCCATTTTTGCAGGTTAGCAGTTCAGGTTAATTTTCAAGACCTTATGTCCATTTAGATCCCAAGACACATCTGTTAGCTTTATTTTTAGAGTGCTCAGCTACCTCTTAGCTGGAGTTGCAGACAAAATGATAGATGATTTTGATTTCATGTTGAAACAAGAGCAACCATTTGGACATTGTTGTTGAAAGGATTATAGAGAAGCCTGATTCACCTGTACTTGGGAACAGTACTTTGATTCAAAAGAAACACTTCAGAAAAATATATATTGCATGTGACTGTTGGAATGTTGAAATATCTGGAGCCTTATAGAAAGAAAATGCATGTTAAGTGCACAGAGTTACAGCTCTTCAAAAAGTGGAGACATTTTCAAATGCTTAAAACAGGCAATGAAACGCTTGGATATAATTATAATAATCGTATTGTTGTTCAGATTGGTGTGGAGTTTTTTTCCTAACTTTCTTAATGAAAATTTATACCTGGTACTTGGTGGTCTCACTGTAGTACATGTTGGCTAGAATTTTGCAAGCCTTGGAGATAAGATTTAATAAGTGATATGCAGATCTATTTCAAAAATGTAACATCTGGAGGATGTATTGTGTGTCCTAACTGCTGAGTCATACACTAATGCTTGGGCTTTTTCTGCTCTTGTGAATCTTGAATGGTTTTGTGCTTAGTGGAACAATGGCAAAGGGAAGGTGAATAGTATTCCAATTTGTGTTTGTCTATAATGAATTTTTAATATATGTATTCTCCCCCACAGGAAGTAGCATATGCTTTTGAACTCCCAGAAAGCCAAGGAAGATGCTTCTGCTTTGTAGGGGACAGACCTAATATCAAAGATGAGTACCCTGTCTCCTGGCCACGTTTTGTAAGAGAAAATAAGGAGAGCTGCTTCATTTTTTTAAGGAATGAATGTAAGCAGCTGTGTTCATCTTCAGTGGATAGAGAAGGTTGCTTATAGGTTTAAATCTGACAGATGAAAACTAGAAAAGGGATGGAATATAATGTTTACCTGTCTTTACTGTCATTCATAGATTTTAAATTCATATCATACTGTATGTTGGTAGTCTGGAGGAGGTTAAAAGAGGTTTCTTCTCTGAAAGGCGGTCCATACTGTCGTGGGCAATATGATGGGGCTGAGGCAGTGCTGGCTCATTTCCAGACATGAACAGATAGCTGTCTTAAGCTGTCCAAGTAGGTGTACTGTAAATGTTGTATTGCATCTAGGCTTTAACACTATGGTCACATTTGACCAAACTGAATGTAATGAAAGTTGCTTGACACAACATGTAAATAAAAGCAAGTTGGAATGAGGTTTTTTCATTTGTTCGTTGTGGTGCTTTGTTGTTGTTGTTGGTTGGGGTCTTCTGTAAAAATAAAGCTTTCTATGTGGTACTAAAAAAATGTATCTTTTAAATAAAAGCAGATGCACTTAGGTCTGTGGAAATGAAGTCAGTGTCTCTTAGTGTATTTATTAAAAAGTTAAGTATGCCTCAAACTAAACACTGCTGGTGATTTGGGTTTTTTTTATACCTTCTAATATTTCAGTATGGAGTGAAGTGGTTAGATGCATTTTGGGTAATTTAATTTTTTTTTTTAACAGCATATTAGTGGTCTTGAATGCTGTTTGGGGACAGACAAACAAGCTGACCAGTAACTGTCATATCATGGCTTGGTAGGGAAATGAGAATTGATAGACAGTGGAACCATGTTTCATTGTGATTACAAACTTCTCTCCCTCACCCAAACACCAGTTTCAGAAAGATCATGTATGTATGTATTAAGCTTAAAGTTCACAGTATTTTCCTCTCACTCTTCCAAATACGGCACCTCTGTAACTGCTGATTTACTGTCAGCTTTTTTATTGCAATGAGCATGAATTTATAAAGATAATCTATTATTACAGGTAGCAGAGAGACTTTGAGCAAAAAATTCAACACCTATCAGTGTTCTCCCATTTTCGGTGCTAAAGCATCTCTTCCTGAATCTGGTGGTGTGCTGCAAACCTTCACTGCTGTGATGCAGCTAATAAGAGTGTATAGAGAACTTTTTCTAAAGCAAGTAGTTTTCAAATCTTTTCTCTTGAAGCTGCTGAGCATCTGTTTACTGCAGTTTGAGAAACACTGCCTTGGTTTGACTGTCCCTGCTCAGTTGTACCTCTGTGCGTACCCACAAATAGAGCTGAGAACGAGGAATGCAGAGATGCAATAGGTTCACTGTTTTCAGTGGAGAAAGGAAGGTACCCAAAACTGCTGCTTTTCTAAGGGGCCGTGATGACCTTCCCTTAGCGAATGCCATCTGATGCCTTTCTTCTCACCTCAGTGTTTGCATCCATGGTCTGTCACACCTACCCAAAATAGCCCCAGAGAGAGCCTCATCTGTAAGGGGACATTATGCTTTAGTGCAACATTGAAAGCCCCTCAGACTGACAGCTGCTGTCAGGGAGAAAGAGATCTCTGCAGATGTTGTGTGACTGCTGCTTTTTAGTAGCTGAAGAGCCATGAGTCACTTTACCATTCTGTAAAACACTGTATATAATGGATATAATGGATATTTCATGGAATTCATAAGTTACTCTTTTGTCAGAACATTTTGAACTTCAGGTATTAGAAACTAATTGAAGTGAACATTTCACTTCAGCCCTTGCTGACCTCTGCAATCCACGTTACTGCTTGAAATAGTAGTTGCATTCACTCAGCTATTAAACAACTTCTAGAGCTGTACTCTGATCTCAAGAGTGTAGTTCTCTTAATGGTTTTTTTTTAAGTTGGCCATAAAAAAAAGACAACAGCTACTGTCAGAAGTATTAAGCAGTAGTGTGCAATGTAAACAGGCTAGTTTAACTCGCTCCTAAATATAATTCTTCTAAAAGTAACTGTACTCCGAACAATAAAAATTGACGTAAGTTGACAGCATGTTTTAGCAGATGTTGACAAAATGTTAACTTCTAATTTTTGAGCTTTTAGATAAAAAATGTAAACAAAAAATAACTGAAAAAATAATTGAAAAAATAATTTTAAAAAACCAAACTCTTCTCAGTAGATATTGTTACTTTTTGCACTGTCCTTGTCTGGTTTTTATGTCAGGTGAACACTAAAAAGAAGCATTTAATTAGTGTTCTGATTTTTCTTTTTCCCCCTCATCTCACCATTGTCTTCTCCTGTTTTCTACAAAATGGTGATGCTTGCTGAGGGTCTAGTTTGAGCAAGAGAAAACAGCCTCAGTTGTGGAGTAAGTTGCTGTTCACAGTTCTTACCTTTTTGTTCCTTGCTAAGTGAAGCGGTAAATAAAATGCTTTGTTCTCGTTTTGTGGTAGAGGTAAGACTTGTCTGCATGATAAAGTCGAATGATGACATGCAGGACTTGCTTTAATGTGTAGATGTCATACACAAGGCTAGGCAAGTAAATGTATTACAGACTGTTACAGCTGGTGTCAAGCTATGCTTGCTTAAATTGGTAGGTCACTTGAATGGTGTGGAAGGCTTAATCATTTTAAGAACCTAAATAATGAGTTGTAAATTAAAGTTATTGCTTGAAATTTTTTTCTAATTGCTCTCAATAGTAATAAAGAATTTCTGTCCATTGTTATTCTAGTTGTGAGGCTTATCACTCTTTCAAATATTTTAAAGCTTGGATTGCTAAAATGAGGTGTTACACCATGCTTATTTTCCTAAGTTCATCATTATGTATCTAGGCAAAAAACTGCATTTAATACGAGTTGAATTTTAAGCTGATAGCTAGACATTTGTATCAAGATAAAGAAGATAGCAAAGGAATAATGTTTGACCAGTAAATTCTAGAATGTAAAGACTATAAACATTTTGGTTGATTTGTAATAACTAGTATAATTTAAAGAGCTACTGATAAGGCACATGGTGTGATTCTTGGGACTGCTCTGTGCAGGGCCAGGAGTTGGACTTTGATGATCCTAGTGGGCCCCTTCCAACTCAAAATATTCTGTTATCTATGACTCGGTGATATGAAAGAAGGTAAAATTTGCTGTCGGAATTTTGAAATCTTACGTCATATGTTTTTTGGGTTGTTGGGTTGTTTTTTTTTTTTAAATTATTAACAATGCTGACATGTATGGGGATTTTTTGGGGGAGTGTTTTTACATCATGATATATAAAGCTTGCTCACGAAAGAAATTTTTAGCTAACTCAATTCATTTGTTTATACCTAAGACATGAAAAAATATCATTCTAACTAAAACTCTGCAGTTACTGTTTAAAAGATTTGTTTATGCTGTCGTAGGCAGAACTATATTTAGAGAGAACAAAATAAAACCATAATCCTGAGTGGGGTTTTTTTTTATTGTAACAGTTTTATTAAAATAAAGATGGACAAGGTCAGACAAGTCATCTGCGGTGATAGGTGATTTGTGTGTGAAATCCTGAAGGATTGCTGTGTGACTATTTACAGCTGTAATAAACATAAATGTCATCTAACAGCTCGTGGCATTTATAATTGTTATAATGAAAGCCAAACAGAACTTTCAGAGCTTCTCTGCTCTCTTTAACACCTGGGCAGCAGTGTTATTAAGGAAGAGTATTTGGTTTCCTATTTGGTTTCATCTTATTATTGTCTCAAGGCTGGAAGGAACCAATAACTACAAATGAGGTTTAACAGGTGAAAAGTAGAATTTGGAAAAGTATAGAAAATTACTAACAAGAACAGTGAGCAGCCTCAGGATCATGTTGGCAGTTATGTTCTGAAAGAAATTTGCTCAGGTTCCCAACTGAGTCTTAAAAATTCTGCCACCAAATTAAAGGAAACCTCAAGTGTTGTTGTCTGCAATAATAGTCTCATTTCTGGATATTGCTAAATCACCATTATAACACAATTTATGTGGACATCTCAGGAAACCATTTTTTAAAGTATTACAGCTTTTTGTAATGAGCCAGATTTAGCAAAATAAAATACAGTCTTGAAATCTGCTAAGATGGTGTGCAAAATAACCTCTTTACTTGGTTTGTTCTTCTCTTGTATGTGAGTTGCCATGTTCAAGTGAAATCCCGATTGTCTTTCGATAAACTTGTGCTTTTTACTTAGAATACATAATTTTCCTGAAAAAGGAAGCTTAATATTTGTCTGCTTCTCAATGAATTTGGTTTTTTCTCATTGGTAGTTATTAGAAAACATCAAAGTGGAAAGTCAAAATCTAAACTTTGTCATACTCCTTTTCTTTCCAGTTACAGACTATGGATAGAGCAGTTTTGCCACAAGAAGAAAAAGTTTGGTTTAAAGGCCACTTGTGTTAATGCAGCTACTTAGATGGGC
The DNA here is from genome assembly GCA_013399875.1 of Gymnorhina tibicen. NCBI lineage: Eukaryota > Metazoa > Chordata > Aves > Passeriformes > Artamidae > Gymnorhina > Gymnorhina tibicen. The sequence goes on along the minus strand of VXAZ01000289.1, from coordinate 1,034,211 downwards.
TCTGGGTGGGGGTGAGATGGGGAGAGTTCAAAGTTCTTTTCCCAAGCATGGTCTTTGGGAAGAAACCAGATGAGTACTATGAAGAAAAAAAGCAAACCACTAAGTAAGAGGTGAGTGAAAACTTGTAGCTCAAAAGGCATCAGCAAAATGCCCCCTCTCTCTTTCACCTTGAAGGCTGAAACAAGAACACAGACTAGTCAGTCATAATTTGAATCCACTAATTTGACATTTTATTTTGTTTTCAAAGTATGTTCTATCTACTTAATTTCTGTGCCTCCTTGGAAAAAAGCTAAACCTGACAAATGATGAGAAGGGGGTGACAACAGTTCTGCAAACATGAGGAAACCCCTGTTGTGGTCAGTCTGCCATGTGTGAAAAAGAGATTTTTTTGATTCCTTTCTGCATGGAATGAGAATGATGTCCGTAGTCATCTGTGATCACATCCTGGTGTGATGAAGCTGCAAGACATATGGATGATCAGGATCAATATATGGCATTGTCTGTGAAGGCACTGAAGTTTAATCATCAAGTTAAGATGGGTGAAGCAGTGCAGCAAGAAACTGTAGGGAGGAGTCAGATGGAATAGGAAAAAAAAAAAAGCATTAGTGATTTTTTTCAAATGCCTACTGAATTTGAAGGGCATTGGAGGCTTCTGTGTGATTTCTCCCCTAGGAAAATTAACTTTTAAAACTGCCAATTTTTCTTGTAAATTATTTAAAGCCCCCACCCTTTTGAAATTGGTAGTAAAATTCTCAAGGTTTTCTTTAATGATGTATTGAATGTTAATAGCTTTATATATATACATAAATTATATGCACTGTGAAGGAAGTTGAGAGAGTGGAGAGGGATTGAAGGATAGAAGATATGCTATAAGGAGGAAATGAAACTGAGAGCTGGAAAAGGGAGAAAGGAAGATAAATCTGGTGTATAGATAAACAATTCAGGAAAAAAGGAGAGGTGAAGGAGCTTTGGAAGAAAGCTCAAGCATGCAGATATGTACATTTGAGAAGAAATAGAGAATAGCAGTTAGGGAAAGGAAAACAGCCTTCCTTCTGGGAAACAAAATCCTATATACAACTATAATCAGTGGAAAATATGATTGAAAACCAAGTGGAAGGAGAAAGGCAAGCTGAGAAAGGAAACAAAAATACTAAGGATTCAAAGGATCAAAATGCAGATCCTTCCTAAATCAGGGTCTTATTTAAGAAAATAAAACCACCTGAATTTACAATCTTAGAAAAATGTGAGGGAAGGAGGAGGGTTATGGGATACAAAACCAGATTAAACTGCAACTTGAGGCTTGAAACCCTCTAAAATGCAGAACTGAAAGGCCTGTAGGTATTAGCAGAGCTTATTTATGGGCAATATTTGTTCTATTTGAAGACCTTCTAGACAGTCAGTCTAATATCTTGTTAGCCATTGTCATTCATCCAACAATCTCAGAAGATCAGTTAGGTTTTCATCTTAGCTCCTGACAGATGCTTTTTTCCTTAAAGATAGCAATACAAGGTTTTGCAGAGACAGTTACTTAAGTGTGGATATGAGGCTTCAGTGCTTTATGTTAACAATCTACACAAAGCCTCAGCAGTGCCTAGTTTTAAGAACATTATGCAATCTGAAACTTTATGGCTAACTTAGGATAATATGTTGTATAAAATTCTTGCACTGTGGACGCTGAACTTGAGGCAGAAAACTTGTCTCTGTTTCTCTTCTATGTCTGTATTTCAAAAAACTTACAGATTTTATATGGGTTTTATTTTTAATATGTAATTTATATATAATATTTTTATTTTAATATCTGTAAGGCTCATTGAGTTTCAGAAATGTGCTTGTTAGAATGTAGATTGTCAAGAAATTCTTGAGGTACCGATTTCATTAAGCAGTCCCTGCTGATAGTTTTTGCATTCAAGGCACCCTGCAGTTGTGTGGTCTTAGGGTAAGCAGGATTGGGTACTCACCCAAGGTCTTTTTGGTTTGGTTTTTTCTTTTTTTCTGGATTATATTTTGCTTGGAATAATATTCTGTTCTTTTTAGAAAATGTTACCTGTGTGCTTGAAGTAGAAACAGGGGTAGAAACGGCAGGATTTCTAACTGTACTGCTTAAAAAGTGGTTATTAAATTATTGCCAAAGTATTCATTGCAGATTTATGCAAAACTTCCAAGAATTCTTGTCAGATCTATTTCTGCACTTGTGAAATCAAGGAGGCTTTGCAATTGATTTCAATAGAATCAGGCTCCTTATAAAAAGAAGTAGACTGGGAAAGCTGAGTGGCTGCAGGGAATTCCTGAAGTTTCTCTTTCAAGACAGAAGCTGTCTTTTTCATTCTCATCACAGTATGCTTAATTTTAAACTAGCAGAGTAAGAAAATAAGGCATCTGTGTAGGTTTGGAACTGGACTTTACAGTTGGGCTCTTGTCAGAAATAATTGCAATGAGTATTCTACACAGAACATTCTTTCTAAAATCTCAGCTGTAGCTGGTCCTTATTCTTCTTAAACTTGGACTGTTTCTCAGAGGAAAATAATTCTTGTAAATGTTATTTCAAACTGGAGACACCCTATTCTGTAAATACTTTCAATTAACTTCTTAATTTTAAATGTGACATTATCGATGGGGAAACTTTATTAATGAACTTTGGGATGAGGGAGTTTGAAATAAAATAGGCAATAACAGTGACAGTTAAAATGAAATAAGATTTTATGCTGTCAGCTCTGTAAGATGGTAGAAAGAGATTATTCTAAAATCTAATAAGCAGTTTGCATGCATAAATTAGTTATCAGTAATCTGATGCCATGTCAGACAGACATCTGTAATTGTTTATTTTTCCAGAAGAATTAAATGCAAGGTTTAAAATAAAACGTTAAAGTTGTGCTGGGGGGAGGAGGGAGGACAGGGAGTTTGTTTTGCATTACATTCTTCTCAGAAAGTAATCCTTTAGTACGCTATCAGTACTCATTTAATTCAGACCATTTCTTTGTATGTTATATGCCTCAGCTGATGGGACATATTTTATTTTAGTAGTAATTCCAGTCTTCCTTCTGTTCCATTTTGTATTGAAGCAACTTCTGTAAGGGGAGATAGTCCTACAATTCTTACATAATTACCATAACACTAGGAAAATTTTGTTAATTTTTCCATATATGCCTTTCCCTATTCTTTTAATCCCTTAGCAGTTTTAAAGTCTTTTCACAAGACAAAACCACAGTTGTGATGAGTAGGGAGCTTTGCTCTATGTAGTCCAGACCCCTGCTGAACTGAGAACTATGTCATTTGCTGTTATTAAATTGCTTCTGAGTCCTTTTGGCTGAAATGATCTAGCTTACCTAGTCTTCTTGGAAGTTGAGTTCTCAGCCCTTTACCACCCAGGACGGCCCTGTCCAATTTCCTAATAGTCTTCTTGAAGCTGGAACCCCAAAACCAGTTTTCTAGGTTTTCTAATGCTGAGTTAGAGGCAGAATGGTAACTTTTCTTTTGTTTGTTCTTGTTTCTGGCTTGTTATTTTTCTTCTTAATGCAGCCCAGTGTGCCATTTGCCTTGTTCATGATGAAAAGGCGTTGTTGGCTTGTCTTCAGCTTAGGGTCTGTTGCAACCCTCGGGTTCTTCTCAGCAGGGCTGCCACTTACCCAGTCAGCTGCCAGCTGTCAGCCTTATCTCCTTGTACTTACACAGTTTCAGATGACTCATTCCTCAAGTTTCTCCATGTCATTCGTTCCTCTATCATGCAGTGCATTTAGGTATGGGATTTTGTTTGGGTTTTGTTTGTCTAGGGTTTTGTGAGGTTTTTTTTTTCCCACGTCAAAACAGGATCAGAACTAGATGTTCTGTACAACTCTTCTTACAATCTGTGATAATTTAAAGATGACTCAAGAATCAAGGACTTGGCAAAGTGAAAGACAAATAGTCCTGCACATCTTGAAGGCCCAGTCCCCAAAGGGCTTCCTTAGATTTATATCTTAGAGAAGAAGGCTAAATCTCAGAACTTGTAAATTAACAAGAAAAGGAGTAAGTCTCTTTTAATTTTCATCTTTCCAGTGATGAGAAGTTATTTCTACTGAACAGTTTTATAGTGTTGAAAATTCTGGAATTCCTTAGTAGTAGTCCCAGCAGTGGTTATACAATCACTTTAACTCAGTGTAATTCTCTGTTGGCCTTTGACGATGTCATCTCAGTAGAGACTGTCCATCCATGTACTACGCATTGAATCTTTTTTATAGACAAATAAATACTTCCTTTTTGGGGATGTGAATACCAGCAGCTTTCAGATGAGGAAAAATGAACAGATATATCAAAACCAACATTACAGTCACCCTGTGAATATTTGCAATAAAACCTGCTTTATACCCATGTATTTTAAATATGTTTGTCATCATAATTTGATTTGATTAATATAGTTAATATAGGGATTATTTTACATAAATAATGAGATCAAACTAAACCTCTTATCTTAAGTATTTCTTTTGAAGATAGAATTTGAACAGAGTGGAGGAATGATGTCTGATAGATTTGCATGTGAAGAAATTAATTTTTGTTAATCTTATGTTCATGAAAATTTTAAAAGACGTTTTCTGACAACCTAATCCGGTAGTTTATTTTTCTTTAATATTGCAGCTGAAATTAAAGGCATCCATCATAATGATGTGGATAAATAAAGAAAATATTCCTCACAAAGCTGTTACTACAGGCTAATGTTCATCTAGTAATGACATAGATAATAAAGAATAATTTGAATAATGTGTGCACAGAAAGTTACTGTGAGATAAAAAATGCAAGAGTATTTTGGTCTCAAAAACAGACACTAAGATGTATACAAATAAAACTTTCCTGTGATTCTGATGGTTTTGTTACTGTTTTCCCAATTAATGCTGCAAGATTAGTACCAAAAGTGCTTTTATTTGGTAGACATATGACAAACACTGGTAGTAGCAAAGCAAGCCTCCTGCCCACACACCAAATGCTGTTACTTGCTTTCAATTCACATTTAACATAGTCACTTAAGGGATGTGAAAGGAAGCTGGTTTCCTTCTCCAAACTCAAAAGTTATTTTCCATCTTTAACAGTACTTTATTTTGTGTTTTAAATTGAAGGTGCATAGATATGAATTGTCTCTTGCCATCTGAGAAACTTTCTGATCCTTATGAAGTTCAGCAAGGCCAAGTGCAAGGTCTTGCACCTGGGTCAGGACAATCCAAATGCATAGAAGCTGGACAGAGATTGGGTCAAGAGCAGCCCTGAGGAGAAGGACTTGGGGGTGTTGGTAGATGAGAAGCCCAACATGACCTGGCATTGTGCAGTCAGAGCCCAGAAAGCCAACTCTGTCCTGGGCTCATCCAGTGGCCAGGGAGGTGATTCTGCCCCTCTGCTCTGCTCTTGTGAGACCCCACCTGGAGTCCTGCATCCAGCTCTGGGGCCCCCAACGTAGGAAGGATGTGGACCTGTTGGAGCAAGCCCAGATGAAGCCACAAAAATGATCAGAGGAGACTGGAGCATCTCTCCTATTGAGACAGGCGGAGAGACTTGGGATTGTTCAGTCTGAAGAAGAGAAGGTGCTAGAGAGACCTTACAGAAGCCTTCCAGTACCTAAAGGGGCTGCAAGAGAGCTGGAGAGGGACTATTTTACAAGGGCATATGGTGACAGAAAAGGGGGAATGGTTTTAAACTGAAAGAGGGTGGGTTTAGATTACTTATTAGGAAGAAATTCTTCACTGTGAGGGTGGTGAGACACTGGTACAGGTTTTCTGGAGAAGGTGTGTATGCCCCATCCTTGGGAGTTTTCAAGGCCAGGTTGGATGGGGCTTTGAGCAGCCTGGTCTAGTGGGAAGTGTCCCTTGCCCTAAAAAGGCAGGGGGGTTGGACGAGGTGATCTTTGGAGGTCTCTTCCAACACAAACCATTCTTTGATTCTATGAATTTATGATGCACGTAAATGGGAAAACAAAGGTCTGTTGTGATTTCACTGCACTTTTACTGGAACTCCACATCAAATTTTTTTCTCTGTGTGCTTTGTTACAGTAGTAGCACATTAGAAGCAAGAGACTAGTGTTGTGCTTCTAGTTTCTGAGCAGGGCGTATTTTTGATGGATACTAAACTTGGTTTTGTTCAGTTGACTTTCTCAGCTGGAAATGTAGCATCCACATATGTAAAATCTCAGAATGGAGTGCTGAATTCCCAGTAAACTAGTTGATATCAAACAGAGACCCCCAGGTAGAGTTACTTATCCATCTTATGTTTGTCTTACCTATTATTTTGCCATGAGCTGGCTAATTTAGGCAAAATTGTAATCTCTGTAGCTGTGATGACAGTCCAAACAATAGTGACTCTGGAAATAGATTGTAGGATGTTAGGTTCTCATATTTTTTCATTTTTACTGCAAGACAAACAAATATATTTTTTTTGGCTCACAGTGAGTACCCCTGCTGAAATATAGGACCTTTGCTCAAGACCATTGCTCTGTGCCAACAACATTATTATAACTGTATTTTTTCAGTCAGAAGAGCAGTAGGAGGAATAATGCATTTAAATATACCAAATCATATTTAATTTGTTGCTTAGCAGCCAAAGCAAATTATGGAAATCTCTGAGACAGATCAAAGATTGCTGTAGAACAGGGATTTCAGATCATCTTGCCCATTTTTTTGTTGTTATTTAACACTCCACTAAAGTTTAGAGTTTGGGGGGGAGAGGTCTATTTTTTTAGTTACCAATGTTCTCAGCCAAAATAATTTTGATGAAACCTGAAATGGCATCAGGAGAAGAGCAGAAGTAACCATTAAAAGAAAAAAAATCCATAGTGGAGGTAAGAGTAGAGGCAAAAAGAAAAACAATTCTCCCTTTTGATATGTCACCAGATGAGCACTTCAGTTAGATGCATAGATGAGAAAATGTGACATATCCCTAGTTTGGATGTTGAGGAAATTCCCTGGATGCCACGTTAATTTACAAGTTTTTTCACTGTGTAAGTTCCAGTATGGAAAATGCACTAACTAGTCAGTGCTATTGTGAAGTTACAGGTGATTCACACTGTGCATAGGGGAAGCTATGTTATGTGTGAAATCTCAGTTGTTTGGTATTAATTTAGTTTTACTGTCTATAGTTGGATATGAAATGTAGTAATTACCACAGCAAAAGCAAACAAAATCTTTGAGCGCATACAGTTCTTTCTATATTGTTCTGTCTCCAATATTTTGCACAAGAAGGAATTGCTACGAATTGATGTTTGGGGATTGGGAATGTGGAACATAAAATCTGTTTAAAGATAAAAGTACTTTAAGATACATTCAAAAGGAAGATATGTATATAAAGAAACACAAAATAGAAAGGAAAAAAGAGAGATACTTTAAGTGTATAGGTAAACATTAAGGTGTGTGCAAATAGAACCAAACTGCTCTCAGTTGACTGAGGAGCAGTCTGAGGGGATGCTCATATATGAGTAGTGAGAGATCATCTGAGGGACTGGTATAGCTCTATAAAAAACCTGCCAAAGCTCATGCAGTGGAGAACGGTGTAGATTGGGAAATCCTTTTTTTTTTTTTTTTTTTTTTTTTTTTTTTTTCATAAAGAGTGCTATAGTAGCTGAGATTNTTTTTTGAGCACGAAGGAAGCAACTGCTGCAATGCATGACAGCTGGGCACTGTAATGGGAGATGTCCATGCATGTATGAATTGAAATTTTTAAGCTTAAAGCACAAAGATGAACTAATTTTGAGTCAAATGTTTTGTGATTGCAAATCTGTTGCTGTCATGAATTATTCTTCAGAAAAACTCAAAGCCTTTTGAAATAGAAAAATCCTTTTGGTGGGAACCCGGATGTACACTAATATCTTTGGTACCAAGCACACAGGCCACAGTCTATTTTCTTTGATGGTCAGTTAGGAAATAGAAACTGAAATTCCCTGACTATGACCACAAGTGTGATTTTTAACTTCGATCTCTAACTCTTTGGGGTTTTTTTCTTTCAGTTTCTTTTGGTATAAAGATAATGCTTACCCCTGTTTTAAAGTTTCTCTTTCTGGTTTAAATGAGTAATCATTATGTGTGGGAAGCCTCATTTTGAGGGTAGCTTTTGATGCATAAGCAGCTGCTGCAGAGAGATACTGGTTATTTATGGAAGTTGGGTTCCAGAGTTTGGGGTTTTTTGTGTATGTAAAGGAGCAGAGTATTTTTTATCCTAACATAGAGAAAGAAATGTATACTTTTCAAGATAAGATATAGAAAATGTCAACAACTTTTATATCACAAATATTTTATAAATAAAAACTCAAGCACAGTACAACCTGAATGTTTACTTTGTTCTTTGCTGTGAAATATTTCTGCAGTTTGTATTGCAGTTTGGTCTTCTTAAGAATTCTGTTTATGCAGCATCTTTTGTTTAAAGGTATTTATGTACTTTAAGGCTTAATTGGATTTAGTAAAACATGTGAGAAACATTGGAAGTATATGTTTTCTTTCATGAGCAAAAGCTAAAGGAATGGAGAATCTTTGTGGACTGCTTAAAATCAACACAATGTGAGAAGCTTGGAATTAGAGCCAACTCTGCAGACTCCTTATGCTCTAATCTCAAAATCCTTTTTTCTTCATTTTTTGGCATTCAGAATTTAATTTCAAAATTTAATTTTAAACAGTTGCAAAATTGTAGCTTACAGAACAGTGCTGACATAAGCATCATATATCTCAAAAGATTCTTGGATACTAAACCTGAAATTTTACAACCTAGTTTAGTTGTAATTGAGGGAAGGGGCTCTTACTGTGTTGTGTTTGTGGTGTGGTTTGGTTGGTTCTTTTTTCCTGACAGAAACAGATACTGTTATTATAGTCTACGGTTTCAATGGAAAAAAAAAAAAAAGAGACTGAAAAGCATGCAGGGAGCATCGCTTTGGTGTTTCACTAATGAAAGTCAAAGATGATGTTACCAGTCAACAGTGGGCATCTAATGGACAGTTTGCTTACTGACAAAAGCCATAAGGGAGGTAGGCTACAAATTAGAAATGAAATCACCAGAAGTGATCTCTTTCTGTAAGATACAGCTTTTGGTTTGAATTGTAAGACAAATTCCTTTAGCTGTACAGGACCTCTGTTTTTCTCAAAACTTATCATGGACAGGCTTTTCTCCATGTTTTCCATATGAGCCATATAGCTTCAACTATAGGGGATGTTTCTCACAGGCCCCTTCTTGTCATGTGCTCACTTTTAGGACATGAGATGTGTATATTTCTGACAGAACTGTTGCTAATTGTACATGTGTGGCAAAAGCACCGACAGAGATTCCTGGTGTCTGTCAGAAAGGCAGCAACCAGAAATGGCCCCAAAGCAATTGATGTAGTATGCTCCCAATTGTAATCATTCTTCAGAACCATCAGCGCTATGTTGATGTTAGGCAGCCAATCTGTTTCCCTCTTCTGGAGTGTTACAGGACTGACTGGGTGTGCATCTTTTATATGGAGGGAGGGAGAGACAGGTGTCAGTAAGGGGCAGACTGCAGCTGCAGAGAACTTTGGTTATCTGCAGCCCCTTTCCCCCTGCCATGTTTGAAAGTCCTAAACAGAGTGTGGACTACACGTCAGGTGAATTTGGATATTAGTTTGTGTGTGTATCTTGAATTACCTCATTCAGGAAGAGGTGGTGCTCCAGAGAGGCTGAAAGCATTCTGGTGATCCTGCTTTTCTCTCAGTGTTTGGATCTAACCAACCACATACTATGTAGAGTTGAAACTTATTGGCAAGAACAATGTTGAATTTTGTTTCCTAGCCTGCAATCTTGCAGGCAGGGCAGAGAATTAGGACTTTTGAGGGTTTTGTGTCCATGGGATGATATTTAGAAAGTAAACTTGTGATGAATTGTTTTATCTTGATTTGCATTGAAATGCATTTGGAGATTACATAATCTTGCAGGATTGGATCATTAATCTTTATTGCTAAGTTTCCTCATTTATGAGCTTGAATAGCATCTATATCCCTGAAGCAAACAGAGTGAATTTGTGTGCCTGCTTGCATTTATATTCTTAACATAATAAATTCTAAGCTGCTAGAAGATATCACAATGGTTGATGTTATTCAGAGGTGCAAAGCTGTTACTGTAGCAAATATGTGAAATTGTGTTGTTTGTACAGAGAGATGTTGTGCTTACAGAATAGAAAAGTGCACACATTTTGTATGTTTTGTGATCTCAGGTAATTTTTTTCCTCTAATGCATAGTTCAAGTTTGCTTGAAATTACTAAAGGTACATTTCTTTCCTAGCTTCTCTGGGGAAATTAATTCTAACTGCTTTTCAGGAATGTAAAAAAATTACAGAAGGCTTTCTGTGGAATTATAAAGCATGCACTATGCTTGCTTGGTGCATGCACTATTAACAGTCATTACCCAATGAGCACTAGGTTAGCACTATGATACCATTAAAAGTCTCTGAATATTGGATTAAATGAAGACGTTAATTTAATTCTAATGTCAATAGAAGTTTTTGGAAATTTGGACTCTCTGAGGGTGACAAATTTTGGTGGATTTTTTCCTTCTGTAATTGTCTGGAAGCTTTTTTTAATGGTTTTATTTCTTTTAACATTTGGGTATAGAAAAGAGCGTACTAGTCACATTCAGGAGTTTGGAAGAGACAGAGACGTACTGGAGTGAAAGGCCACAAAAGGGTGTAAGCGATTGGAGCATCTGTACCATGGGGATTGTCTTGAGGAGCTGAGATTGTTTAGCCTAGAGGAGAGAAGACTCAGAAGAATCTCATCGATGTGTATAAATACCTGACAGAAAACAGTAAAGAAGATGGAGCCAGGCTCTTCTCAGTGGTGCCCAGTGACATGACCATAGGCAATGGGCACAAACTGAAACACAGGAAATTCCATTTAAACATAAGAAAAAACTTTCTCTTTGTGGGTCTGGTTAAACACTGGAGCAGGCTGTCAAGATATTGTGGACTTTCTATTTGTGAGATACTTATTTAAAACATGACTGGAAAGGCCTGGAGCAACATAACTTGGTCTAGATGATCTTCAGAGGTCTTTTTGACCGGCATTGGTTCTATGATTTATTGGCCAAAGTTCTTCTGACTTGCTTTTCTACAGAATGGAGTTTTTAAATCTTCGAATGTGGTCTTTCTTGGACCTTCTAGAAACGTTGTAGCAGGAATGGAGCAGCATTGGAACAGTTTGCTCAGAGAGATTGTAGTCTTCATACTTTCAGGTTTCTAGACCATGATGGATCAAAACCAAGGCTGTCCTGCTTTAATGCTGGTAATAATCTCCACTTGAATGGGAGCTTGGCCTAGATGCTCTCCTGTGGTCCCTCCAAAGAAATGTCTCTGTGATTCTGTGTCTCCCTGTGAATTTTAGATCCGTGTATTCATCAAACATGAGGTAAAATGAGTAAGGATTCTTGCTAATTGCTGTGAATGAGTTCAGAATGATGAAGTGATCCAAGCAACTTAACCTCCTGTAGCTGCAGTACTTTGAGGGGCTGTCATAATGCAGGTGGTGATCTACCTTCTATCCCTGCTGTTTGGAATTTCTGCAGCTGAGGATTCCTGCCACTGTACATGTACAAAGAACAACTTTGTTGTATCTGCAGGTATCATAACAGTGCAGCAAAAGAAGATGTTTCTGGTTAAAAAGAAGGTTAAGTTTACCTGGGTGCATGCAGACCAACAGTGAAAAGTCTGTGGTCAACACATATGAAATAACTTCTAGGTTAGTAACTGTTTTCTGTTTATAAAACAGATGGAAGTTTATGCAATAAAAGTTCCTAAGTTCCACTGCTCTCTCTTTTGCTCAGCAATAACGTGGAGAGGTTGTCATTGGGGTAAGGATCATTTACCTCTGTGCTGATCCATTTTCATGATTCTGTGCAGTGAATGAGCTGTAATGAGTAATCAAATCCCTTCATGTTAGCTGCTAACTTGGTTTTGCTGTAGCTAGTGTCACATTGACTATACCATGAGATAATGATACATTTTCATGGCTTTTCATATCTATGAAAAGTTATAGCATGTGGGCTTTCTTTGCTTGTTTTTAATGCTGATTATCATGGAAGATTGTCCTCGCTCCTCTGTTCTGTATTTTTTCCCCCCTTAGAAAATGGGCAAGAGGTGGGGGAAGGAGGAAGAATGAGGCAACACTGAAAATCATGTTGTAGCACATAATCTTCTGGAATGGTGGGTGGCTTCAGGTTGTATGCATTTTAGGATTCTATGTTTTCAGAAGCTGACATAAAACCATGAAGCTGATGAAATTACAATTGCTTCACTGAGTGACCCAGTGTGTAGTTACGCATACACTTGCACATAGGTTCTAAATTTACTTGTTTTTCTGTAATTAACCTATCATATTAGTATACAGTTTTGAAGTGAAAGACTTAAAAAATGTTTTTCACATTTGCAACTAGTTATAGATATGCCTACTTTAGTTTCAGAGAATTATTGTCAGTGGCTTGATTGAAATCTTGAAAAGCATGATTTGTATGTCTTGGCACGTGTTCCTCTATATATAGCATATAGTTCTGTTTTCTGTATGATATGTAATAGCAGTAACAGTTGCTAAAATACATTTGAAATGTCATAAGTTATGTAGAATCCTGTCAGGTTATGTAAATTCAAGACTTATTCTCCCCATCCCAGTAATTAAAAGTATTTAGGAATTACTCATCTTTTTATCTCAATTAAACAAAAGAGGTATCATAAAGTATCATACAGTACAATAAACATGAATATATAAATAACTTTGATAAATGCAACTTTAGGCAATTAACATTGTGCCCAATATTTGTTAATCTTAAGGTTTTGAGCCTAGTTTAAACAGATAGAGGACATGGGGAAAAGTTGAGTGGTTTAGAAAGTTAAGATCTACATGTATATACACAGAAAATGTTGCCGGTAGGAAAGCAACATGTATCTTGAAAAAAATGATACCATTTTCCTCTCCACTTTTTGTCTTACTTCTAATGTTGGCTGCAGGAGCTCTTACGACAGATCACAGACCTATCCCTCTTTTCTGTGCCTCTGGCACTCTGGGTGAAGTAATGCATTCTCTTCACCCAGCAACACATAGCTTTTTGGTGACTGGAAGAAGGAAGAGTCAGAGATCCAATCTGCCAAAACAGAATTGAAATGCAGAGAAGCAACAGTTACTCAACCAATAAAAAGAAGAAGAAGAAGAAAAAAAGGAGAGAATACATGAGGAAATAAGAGGGAAATATGGGTGTAGTGCGTTGACTCTGGCTGGATGCCAGGCACCCACCAAAGCCTCTCTCTCACTCCCCTCTGCAGCTGGACAGGGGAGAGAAAATACAACAAAGGATTCATGACTTAAGAACTGGAAGAGATCACTCACCAAATATTGTCGTGGGCAAAACAGGCTAGAGTTAGAGATATTAATTGAATTTATTACTAACAAACCCAAAACAATGGGTTATAAAGATATGGGCAAAGGGAAATTAAATAATTTTATCTTATATCACATTTATTGTTCTCAAGACAGATGAACAGAAGCTGTTGGAATAAAAAAAAAGGTAAAGACCCCCCAAAACAAACCAACAAGAAACACCCCCAACAAATAATACCCTTCTTTCCTTCTCATTTTCTGTCCCCACCAAAGGTGTTTCTGAAACTTCTCATTCTAGTCATGGGTTACATAACTCTAAAAAATGAAAAGGAAAATGAAAAACCATCATCCCAAACTCTTGTTTAAACAGATTGTAAATACATTCTCTCCCTTTTAATAGTATCAAGTAAACTACTTAGATACTGGTTTTGCATCATCTGGGGCCATAAAGAAGCAAAACTTACCAGCTGCTTGAAAACACAGTTTGTGCTCTTGTAAAGGTGGTTTCACTTTCATCTTCATTAAATATAGTAATGGAGGAGTCAAAAAACTACATTAATTTTTAAATCAGTGTTTTTTGAGTTATTTTGAAAATCAGCAAATTAGTTGAAGACCTGAAGTGGGCTAAACTGCATGTACAAGGAAACTATTGTTTTGTGTTGCACAAAGCACTTCAGCTGCATTTATATACAGTGGTAGAATTGGAAGGCAGAGGAAGAGTAGGACATACATACTTCAGCAAACAAAACGTGAATAGTTATACGTCATTTACCTGCAAATCTGGGGGGTTTCTTAGTTTTTCTAAACAGATAAAAATACAGAAACTAAGAATTTTTATAGTGCCCCTGTACTGACAATGTTTTAGATTTGTAAGGACAGGTAATCTACTGTGAAAAAGCTGAACTCCTGCATAGTCCAAAGGCAATAGTTGTGTTTCTGATTTTCATACTCACAGAATAGTAGAATTAAAACCCATACTGTTCAGCCTGAATGAGGTATTTAATTCTAGTTGAATGGCTGGATTTTTAGTTGATTGAAAATCCTTAGAGAAGCATAATGATTTGAAATACATGGATTTTGTCTTTCTGTATAGAGGTGTTTTATTTGTGAGTTGGTTTGGCTTTTCTTTCAGTTCTGATTTTCAATTTACTGTGCTCAAACACTGGAAAAAGAAGGAGAGATGAGCAGCTGAGAGCTATGCATAGTAGGAAGAAGATGGCATTGTTCCCTGTGAGAAATACCCATGATGTGGCTGGGACCACTCATGGAAATTACAGCATGGTTTCGCTTGATCTTGCTTCTAGGACTTCAATAAAATTATGTCTTATGTACTGAAATGGACAGACTCACTGAGGTATAAAGTCAGGATGGTCCTTCAGCATCTTCCCAACCCTCTCGCCCCCCCGTGCAGTATTTTAGTGGGGGAAAAAAACAGATCCTGAGCTCAACATTTTGAGAGCATGTGGCTTTTTCTGCAAAAGACCTTAAAATAATGGAAAGAAGGGTTCTACACAACAAATAGTGATGCTAAAAAGCTTTTTTTTGAGGGGAAAAAAGTCCCAAACAACAGACAAACAAAACTAAATGGACAAAAAAAACCCCAAATAACCAACAAAACCAAAACCCCAAACAACCTCCACTCCCCTCTGCCCCACACAAAGTGCATGAAAAAAAACAAAAACAACCCCCAGTGGACCTAACTATGGAGGCTTGTGTTAATTGCAATAAAATATAGCAAAATTGTTGACTAGTCATCCTTCAGGTAGAAGGTAAAAATTAGAGTGAAAACTAGTGGTACCTAGGAACTCGGGACCCCTGAATACAATCTTCCCACCCCCGTTTTCTTAACACCAAACCAAAACCTGTTGTCAGTATTGTCTTGTATGTACAAAAAATAGACTATTAATTACAGGATTGATTATTTTTTAAAATTTCTTCTGTCTCTAATGTGTATACATCCATTTGACTTTTGGTCTTGTTACTACAAATTATTTTGACGGTGTAGAACTACAAAAGCATTCTTTTTTAGATTACTTTGTAGGATTGGGATTTCCACAGGCTAGGAATCTGTGAGCTCTTATTTCTAATTGAGAGGCTTCTTTTCAGACATTGTAATAGAGTATGAGATTTTATTTTAATATGATAGTTGGGATCTCATATCATATACATTTTCTTTATCTTTAAATAATACCTGTTTTGGCTATCTGAAGTTTTCAGCTCTCCTTTGCTAAGAAGGAGAGTGGGGAGAAAAAGGTAATTAATCATCTATAAAAGTGCCAAAAGCAAACTTCAGCATTTATTTTCTGGAATGCATATTTCATATTTTTAGGTGACATGGTAAATGTATCTTATTTCATAGAGTGGGTCTTAAAAAGATGTACATTATAGATTTTTCTTTCCTGATTTTCATCTTGACATTATGTTAATAGAATTGAGCTGATAACCTCATCCTAAACCAGTTTAGGGACTGTATTGCAATATTGAGTAAGTGCATTACATAATAACTTAAAAAAAGACATACAGCCTTCTCTCTTTCATTATTTGTGTAGCATATCCTATGGCAAGCTTATTATTTCAATTGATTTTTCTTTAAGGTAGCAATTTTAAAAGCTGGTTTATATCTTCTAGTTTAGCTGTAGCATTTGAAACTTTTTTTTTTAACAAAACCCTTGTATATTTCCTTGGCTTTTAAAAAAATAGTGTAACTGTTTTACTTGCTTTTACTCTGTCTGCTTAGCATGATCACAGTAATCACACTAAGAATTCTGTACATATTTATGACTACAGTTCTAGTGTCTGTGCCTTTTTAAAAAAATTTGGTTAGCAGAATTGGCGCCTAGGCTGTGAAGCAATCCATTAGCCTACCCTCCAAGTTATGCTGGTAAATACTAGTGTATTAGAAAAATTTTAGATAAACATGAGTATCAGCAACAGAAGAGAGTAACTGGGGTGTGCTGGTGTGATGCTGGTGCCTTCTACTGATGGGAACAGCTTTCAGAGGAAAAAAATACTACTTTTCTGAAGTCTATTCATTTCAGGAAGGCTTAAAAATGGTAGTGCTTCATTTACTTCACAAATTTTAATCTTTCTTTGCTTTTAAGATTATGTAACTACAACTCAGTTCTTTAGTCTTGGCTTGTAATCATTTTTTATCTTGCTAACATCACCCAAGGAAAGGGTGAAATGGCCTTTTATAATTATATTATATGATCTAGATGGAAGAAGAAAAAATAAATGTGAACCTTTCTCTATGGGTGCATTTGTCTATAGTCAACTAATTATGGTAGGTGACAGTGATCTTTCTGCATAAGTGTTCAGAGGCTACCATTTAAATACAGTTTACTGAGCTGTTTTGTTGTAGTGTTGGTTGGGGTTTTTTGATGTTAAGTAGACCACTGGCAATGGAAACCATAGTCTAACACTTCAGCTCTGTGTTGGGCTAAGTACAACTCAGGGACTGTACTCAAGAAGGTGCTTAAGGTACATTAATTGTGAGTCCTTGTTCTTGACTCCTTCCACTGGAGTCATGTTGAAGAGTACTGTGAAAAATCAGGAGAGAGATACATTGTTTGTGTTGGAAAAAATCATTATCATTGCTAGTTCACTATGTATTCTGCTCTTGATATTAGATAATACCATAATAATTCTATTATTAGTTGATAGTGAGAGGTATATGATTGAGTCCAGAATTTCTGCAGAACTCCTTCCAAATACATATGTTGCCTAGGTTTGTTGGAATGGTTTGATTAAAAATTCTGAGCTTGTCTGAAATAAAGATTAATTTATCTAATTTAGGATATTTTACTGCAATAAAGATAACACTTCTTGTGTTAGGCGTGAGATCATCCTGTGTTCTCAGTTGTGCAAAGATATGGCCAAATGCTGCTTCTGTAGCCTTGAAATATGAATTCTTTGGCAAACTGTGTCCCTTGGATCTTGCTTCTAGGGGAGATCATCTTCATAATGTCCCTTTTCTTTCCTCCTCAGACTCAGCCAGTGTTTCTTTGCCAGAACTATTTGGAAAGTTGCTCTGCGGAAAGCTCCCAGGATGTTTGTGGAAGGAGTAGCACCACTTCCTAGAAATAATTAACTTTATCTGTAGAAACAGTTTATCAGATGCAAACTTCTATTCCTTTTTCATGAATCTTGTAGATATACAGAGAATACTGAAGATGGATTGGTTGAAATGTTCATTGCATAGTGCTGCTTTCACTGCTAATGCAGTTTAAAGTTATTAAAGAGACTGCATTTTTAAAGTGCTTAGAAAGAACTTCCAGATTTTTTCAGGCAAGAGGATTAAGGCAGATTTATTTTCACAGGGTATGCCTGCACAAGTCACAAATCAAAAATATTTTCTCTGTGCCTTGATCTACACTTGGTTGGTGGTTTGTTTGGGTTTTTGTTTCAAATCTAGTACTACCACTGAGAAATGGTGTTAATAGATGGAGTGATAAAAGTGAATGATAGAAGCTGGTTTTGCTTCCTACCAGCAAAGTGTGTTGGCACTCACCTCTAAAGAAACCTAAGCACTAATAGAACTGAACTTTGGGAAGTTAATAATAATTTTTGGGGTTTGCTTGTTTTGGGTGTGTGGTCTTGTTTGGGATTTTTTTTTATAATGCAAATGTAGACAAAGCTCTAGAATTCTGGAAAAGTGTGAGTGGCAGAAAACTGACCACAAGATTCTCAAGCCTAACTTGTATATTAAGGGCTTCAATTCACAAACATATCCCTGTGTTGTGACATGAAATCTGTCCTTCAGCTGGTTTTTCTTTTGTGTGTGTGTACACTTGCATTTCCAGGAGTATATGTATTCTGTGTTGCAGAACTGCAGAGTGCCTTATAGTTGTAACAAAGAGCTTTTATTATCCTGTGTTGTTTTGTTTTCATAAGCTTTAAAAATTCATTTATGGTGAAAAGTTGCTTTTGCCTGTGATAGTAAGCTCCGTATGTTTCTCTTCGCGATGAGGAAGAGAGGTGGTAGAAATCTTTTTATATACAATTCTACATACAGTATATGTACAACCTTGACTTAAGGTGGAAGTAAGCACAGAAATTGTCAGAAGTCTTGAAAGCGTAGGATTCTGTTGAGATATGCCTTCCTGTGGGATAACCAATAGGGCAAGGGAGATTAGAGAGTAAGTGTATTAAAAATAAATGGAACTTTAAAATTTTAGAGACTGATTGAGCACAAGTATATAATAATCTTTATGTTCATCATATGTTAAAAAATATTTAAGAAAGTATGGTGCTAAAGAAATTAGTATTGACATTTCCTATCATCACTGTATTACACATATAATTAAGTATCGTGACGACTGACAGTTTTTGAGGTGATAGATTTATATTTTTTACTGGAAATGTTTTCTGAACTAGAAAACAGCTTTCCAGACAAAGCATTAATTTTGAGGTTGTTAATGTAGAGTAACATTAATGTTAGCAGAAAAAAAATCACTAATGTTAGGAAAAATATGTGTAAAATATCCAACCTCATTAAATTAACAGAACCAAAGGGCGAATTTCCAGAAAAACAGATCTGTGAAGTGCTGCTTAAGAGCTGTGCAGAGCCAAGCCAAAATGGAGGGAAAACATCTCATACTCGGTCTATGGAGCTGGGTAAGAGTAAGAACAGGGAAGGCATATATACAGCTATTCTACTCTGAAATACCTTGCCAGCTTTGACTTTGTGTGGGATTCAGATTTCCAAAGTCAAGAGAGTGATCTGAATAACTGCAAAATCTAATCAGCTGCCACTAGTGTCTAAAAGTTTCTAGTAGAAACTTCCATAGTCTTTGAAGACTGTGCCCATTCCACGCCTGGAGCCATCATCATCATGCTTAGGTGTCCAGCTTCCAGCAAAGGCTGTTTAGAAACTGTGGCTGGACATCTGTGTTACTTCTTTCTGCCAGGAATGTAAGCTGGGGGGAATTAAGTGAGCACATTTGATGCAAGGAGACAGTAGGGTGTTAAACCCAAACCACAGCTTTTTTTTCTTTGCCAAATTTCAGAAACAATGCTTGTATACAGGTGCTTAAAGCATTCTCCTAGAAAGGAGGATCTCCTGTAAGGATGGATCTGAGTAAATGGGGATTTCAATCTGTGTTTCCCCATAGTGCCTCAGATGTTATGTGAGATATGGGCAATAGCATCAATTAATCCAATTGTCTGAACACAATATGCCTGAAAAAACTAAATGTTGAAAGTGTGTGACATAATTTGACGTGCTTACTTCTAGCGTAGCTCAGGTATCTAAATAGGTGATATAAAAGAGGTGCAATTTCAGAAACACATTTTTCTTGCACATTTCTTTTTGGTAGTTGTAGGTATTTCCTCTACTCAGGATACTGAGCATTGTGAATATGATTTTTCTATACCTAAGGCTGTGTCTAGAAAATTATGGTGCCTACTAGAGCCTGTGAGTTTGATCTCTAGAACCAGCCAGCTATTTTCTTGTGCTCTGTCCTTTAGTGCAGGCCTTTTTATTTTGTATCTGACTCTTGGATACACTTTAACAAGAACAGTTAAAACTGGTACACTTAATTCAGTGATACTTAAGGCACATTTGTTATTTTTGATAGTTCTGTACATAGAGAATAAAATATTCCATTTTTTCAGTTGTATAAAAAATTAATATAAACATTCTGAAAGCAGCCCTATCTTTGATTCCTAATGAGTGTATCTTTAATGGAAAAGAAACACAAGCAATGAAAAAAAAAACCTTTTAAAACGTTTTCAGTGCACAGTATAATACAGTATGGGCAGTGCATGTGTAAAGAAAACTTTCCAGGTGCAATTTGCATGCACAGTCCTACAGAACTCTGCTGCTTTTCACATTGCTCTTAATGATATTCATTAATCTGTAAAACTACTTCATGATCGTCCATCAAAACTGTCCTTGTAACTTGTTGTGAAATGCCTACCTAAACAGTCACCAGCAATACTAATGCTAAAATTTGTGCCTCTCTTTGTCTGTATTAATTACTTGTCCCCTGTTGCAAGTCTCTTGGCGATACCAGTCTTAATCAATAGACAGAAAGTGGGAAGTTGTTGATGTTCTCATGTGTAGATGAGAAAATGAAAAGCCTCATTAAATGGTGAAAGATTGAAGACTAAGTTGATTAGGGTGACATGTAATAGAAAGTGCAAATGTCAAAAGAAGCATTTTTACATTTATCCATAGAAGAGTGAATGAGAAAACCTGAGAAGCCCTGACTGACCTACATAACAATTGCCAAGCGAAAATGAATCTGAATTCTGTAAAATGCAAATTTTAGGATGTATCAGATGAAGTACTTCTGAAATAGCTAGAAATAAAATACTGCCATTTTACAAAACAGTGGACAGATCTAATGTAAAATTTTGTATTCAGAAATGGTATATTAATATATATTACTATTTATATATTATAATATATTATAATATCTATTATTAAAATTTTTTTATTATATTACTGTAGTACATGCAGCTAAGGAGTAGGATTGCGATTTATTTGATGTACACAAGTTAAAGTTTAAAGGAGTTGTGACACACACACACACCCTCCCATGTAAGTACATCAGAGGGTAAACAAGGGAGGAAGAAGAGTTACTTTAGATAAATGATGGTTTTGGCAAAAGAACAAGTATCTATAAGGGTGGGCATGAATACACTTAGGTTGGAAACTGGAAGGAGTGTTTAACCATACAGAGCTGTGTGGTTCTGAAATAGCTTTCCATGAAAGTTTTATTGCCCTGCAGTAGATACCAAATGGAACTTGGTTAAAGAAAAATCATATGACAGGATTGGCCATATTGGACTTACTTGCCTAAGTCTGGCTGTATGTTGCTGGCTGAGCAACGCAGAGCAAGAAACACAGGAAAATACCTAAAAGGGAAAAGATTAGTTTAATAAATGATTATAGATAAGCTATTTACTGTAGGAGTAATCATACCTTGCTTTCATAGGTTCAATGACTAAGCTGCAAGAAGGGTTTGAACTTTTAAAGATAGGAACTTCTACCTGAGCATGAGTTCGAGGACAGCGGAATGCAATTTGTGTGCTTATCTTTTAAATATTTAGGCTACTGCAAAGTTATTAAATATCATTGTACTCCCTTAACTCAGCCTTTGTTATGTGATTGTGTGTTAGTTTGCAGGAAAATTGCCTCAAAATTTCTAACCAGAAAATGAATTCTGCACCATCTATCTTGCTCAGTATTCGTACTCCAACAGTCACCACCAGCAGATTCTTGGAGAAGAGTAAGGGTTAGCCCATATGATACTTCCTTCATATATTCTTTCAGCTTCTGAGCATTTTCAGCTTGAAGGTTTTGTAAACTCTCGGGAGTTAGTTTATTTAGGTACCTGCAGGGAACTCTCACAGGTGCTTGTGTGTTCTTCCCTTGACTTCATCACGTGAACTTGCATTCAAGTGTCCCCTGCACCGAGTCCATGGTGCTGCTGCTCATTGTTTGAAATCCAACCACGTGTTTGCTTTGAACCTGGCTCCTCTTACCTTTTTGTGCTATCCGTTTGTTCGCTTTATTGGAAGAAAACATGAATATCTAATTTTTATGTAAGATGTTTCCACTAAAGGTTTTGTAGGTCTCTCTCATAGCAGCTCCCAAACTCATATTTTTTGCACACAGAAGCATTCCACGCATGTGAGCTTTCCAGGTATGGAGGCAGTTCATACCATAGATCCTTCTTGCCCTCTTGGAATATTTTCCACTCTCTAGTGAGAGGAACAGGCAGAAGCTTCATGCAATATTTAAAGTATGGAACAAGCGTAATTTTATAGAATTATATAGAATTTTTTTTCTGTTTGATACTCTTTTCCTTTCTTAATATTTCCTAATTTTCATAATTCTTCTTGAATTTTCTAATCCACTTTTTTAGTGTGGCCAAGCACCAAACTGATGCTTTAATGGAATTATCTCTTCTTCTCCTTAGTGTTAGTGGTCTACTGAGAGCCTCTTGTTTTATATATGAAGCCAGGATTAGTTTTCCATACGTGTATCATTTTACATGAATCTAAATTGAATTTCACCAGCCATTTTGTTACCTGGTCCCTCAGACTGATAAGCATTTTTGCTGGTCTTTAAGGCACTCCTCTTTACTACCTTGTAGTATGTACCATCAGTAGATTTTCTCGCCTTGCTGAAGAACTGCCATCCCTTTCTCCTTCTCCCTTGCCGTGTTACTTATGAACATGTTAAACAGGACAGTTCCAGTACAGCCCCCTGTGCAAGTAACTTCCCTCCATTGTGAGAGCTGAGTCTGAACTCTGGTCTTATGATTCCTCTATTTTAATCAGTTATTTTTCCACAACCTTTGCTTTTATATCTCAGCAGCTTACTGTCCTGAAAAAATGTTAGAGAGGAATTTTGTTTACAGCCTTTTTTAAAAAGTGGGGAGGCTGCATGAGCCAGATCACTCTTGTGCATGAGAGTGTAACCTCTGCAGAGAACTGCAGCTCTTGTGAGACTTGCCTTTACAGAAGCTATATTGGCTCCTCACTGATGGATTGTATTTAGTGAAATGTTCACTAATGCTGTTTTTATTATACATTCTATTATCAAATCTCATGCTTACCAAAATGTACTCCCCAGAACTTCCTTGTTACTCAAGCTTGGCTCTGCATTTGTCAGCTCCAGTGTTTAGGTACCAAAGAAGTTGTAATAAGTTGGCTGTTTCGTCCTGTCTTTCATTAGAACCCTTGTGCAGATACCATGGAGCCTGGGTGATATGTTAATTTTTGTGTTTGTACCATAGCTTGTTCCATAGTTACTTTCACTTTTAAACCTTTGCTTATTGATTTAATGGTTTAGTTAATGTTTTAGTTGTTATTTGAGCTGATTGCACTTTACTCTGTACCAGCATTTGCTTTATTAAGTGTGTTCTCTGGCACTGCACTTCTGATCTGATATCCTTCAGTAGTCTCTACTTCTGCCTAGAATAATTCAGTTGTTTTAGAAGGCCCTTCTGGCTTTTTGACAGCCATCCTTACTTTTACGTAACTTTCACTGTCTGGAAGTATTACTGCAGGAAGTCGCTTTTGTGTTCCCAGGAGTCAGTACTGGGGCCAGTTCTGTTCAATGTCTTTATTGAAGATCTGGACGAGGGGATCAAGGGCTCTCTCAAGTCAGTTTGCACATGACACCAAGTTGGGTGGGAGTGTTGGTCTGGAGGGCAGGAAGGCTCTGCAAAGGGATCTGGACAAGCTGGATGGAGAGGCCGAGGCCAGTTGTATGAGGTTCAACAAGGTGAAGTGCCGACTCCCTGCACTTGGGTCGCAGCACTACAGGCTGGGGCAGAGTGGATGGAGAGCTGCCCAGTGGAAAAGGACCTAGAGGTGCTGGTCAGCAGGGGCTGAACATGAGCCCGTGTGTGCCCAGATAACCACTCTGGCCTGTATCGGAAATAGTGTGGCCAGCAGGACCAGGGCAGTGGTTGTCCACCTATATTCAGCACTGGTGAGGCCACATGCCAATGGTTGCTTGTTTTGTCATGCTAACCATGAAACAACTTCTGATCTGAAAGACCTAAAAAATGTCATATTTGTTTTGGTTTTTTCCATCTACTTAATTGTCTAATGCAATTGAATGCTCTGCCATTGCTACGTCTCTGATGTCTGTTAGCAAGTGATGCTTCTGTTAAAATTGTGCCACTATCATGGTTGGCAGGTAGCAACATGCAGCAAAACCTTTTACTCCTGTCTAAAATTTCAATCCAGCTTTTTTGCTAGTCACTGGAATGCTAGTTTGTTACTTAGATTTGACTTCAAACTGTCTATTTATTAACTCTGTTATCACTGTTTGTATTTTTTGTCCCCAGGCTTCCTTCCACAAAGTTTCCAATATGCGTGGTATATTAATGTTTTTATTTAGGACAAGAAATTGATGTAAAATGGTCCGTTGAATTTTCAATTCCTGTTCTAATGCTGAAAGTATAAATAATGTATTCTGAATATTAATGCATTCCATAAATATTGAAACATAGGCATTAATAATTTGATAAAATTAAGCATTTTGAACACATTTTAAAATGTAATTGTATATAAAATGAAAGTTAGAAAATAAAAAATGGCAAGGAGAAGTACAAAATTATATGTCTTCAGTGCTATGCACTGCAAGTATGAGCTGTATAGTACATGCTGTTAATGTAGAAACCCTGGTAATGTAGAAATATGCAAATGTGTACTTTTTCTAACTCTTCTGTTGAAAGCCCAGAATAGTAAAACGGAACAAATAGCTGAACAGATCAACCAGAATAGTAACATTAGAATGATATACTTGACAGAACGTTTTTGTTTTAAACATATATCCCTGTCATTATAAGGGGAAAATATTTTTTTGGTTCAAAAAAAGGAAATGGCATTTTACCTTAATTAGGAAAAAAAACCAAAAAACAACCAAGTTGCATAATAAGCATTTCCTGCTTCTGATCTCTAGTATTAAGTGAGTCCAGTGCCAATAGGTCAGGATTCCACAGTTATTTGAGATTTGACCTCTAAAACTAAATGAGATTTTCAGGGCAGGAGTTGTGTAATGCCCCATCTAACACTAAATAGTGTCTCGACATGATACTGCAGTAAAAATCATAATGAGCACAAAAAGAAAACCTTCACAATTTCTAACATTGCTTCTTTACCCTTTGTTCTGCGTGCTCTACTAAGAGAACGTGCACAAATAATTTGGCCTTTTTTGGACTAAATTATCCAATTTTAACACCCTGAACACTTTAGAATTATCCTAGTAGGATTTGCAGAGTGTGGTCTCTACCTATACAGACTTAGCACATGGTGTTTTGAAGCAGTTAGCCCATGCATGAACTAGGGATGCCTTGTGAAAGTTCTTTAATCCATGCCTCAGAAGACTTTTCAGCTGATCTGTGGAATTTACTGAATACTGAAGATTAACCATCCTCATTTCAGTGGACAAGCTCCAGGAAGCTTGTAGTTTAAATAATGAGAATAACATAAGTAAGTACTCTCTGTGTTCCCTCCCCCACCCACTAAGTTCTTTGTTTGAAATTCAGCCAGCTCTTCGGAGCTCTATGATAAAGTCCTCCCCTTTTCTTTATATTTTTGTATTGTCACTTTCTAACTGTCTTATTTTATACATATGTTCCATTAATGCATGAGGAAATCTTTAGTACAGAGGAGCAGGCAGTAACTTCATGCTTAATTTGTGTAGCATCTCTAAAGAGTGTCTTTTAATACTAAAAGAAGTATCAGGGTTTCTTTAACACATAGTTTGCACCAAGCCAAAGATGGTAATTTAAAACTTGCTGAATACTGAATATATTGTTTACTTCCTCTTTTCAATAGGAAAATGTAAGTGAATAATCCAGTAGCATTACCAGTTAAGAATTTAATTTCTGTGTGTACAATATTTGTAACAATTGGAATTTGCCTCACAGGTAGTAGACATTTACTGTCAGCTCAGTACATCAGCAGACACTGCTGATAGCTTAAGCTAAATTTGCCAGAGCTTGTGTGATTGAAGCTTTGAGTCAGGCACAAAACCAAGGCACATTTTTCTGGAGGTTTTCTGTTTCCCTAGACAAGCTATTTTTGTTGTGATAACTCCCTCCCACACACACCCCTCCATCTTTTCTCCTGTGTTTTCCCAGTAATTTTTATGTGTGGCAATAATATTTATTCACAGGTATGATGAAATGTACTTGTTCTCAATATACAAGTATGCAGATGACCTGTAGTTTCTGTGAGATGTTGCAACAACTTTCTTTGGGAAAGTTTGCCAGACTTCTTAAGACACCTGTGGATGTTTCTAAGGTTAACTGAGCATTTGCTAGGAATAACTTGAGCATAACTGATCCTCCCTTGTAGTGGAAGAACGGACTGTAGATGACCTGAAACTTTCCCTCTCTTTTACTCTGGTCTATGGTTCTTTGAGTCTTTTAAAGCTCTCACAGGAGCACTCATGATTTGCTCTTTGTGGGTTCTTGCAGTGTTCAGTCTCCTGAGCATCTTGATGTGTTCAACACAGAGACAGATCTTGTTGAGTGACCTCTGCAGAGTAGCAGGCTGAAGGGAGGAGTAGCAGAAGTTGACTTTGCTGCCTGCCTCTTTCCCCTCAGAAAGCCTGGAGGGGTTAGGAAAGCAAACAGGGATTCAAAATGTGCTCTGATGAACATGGCTGATTAAAGAGTTCAGCTGGGTCTCTGCAAAGTGACTCAAACCAGCAAGAAATTCTGCCAGCTGTCCCTAGGCGATTCTCCTTTGAGAAGTCCTGGCAGGACTCCTTGTGGGTTTTTTGCACAGAAGTGCAAAGTGGAGTGACTTTGTCTTGAAGGAAATGTCAGGGCTTCCAGAAGTGGAGGTGGAGTCTCTGGGTAAGAGCGCTTCCATGCCGAGGAACTCGCCCTGTGGAGCCATTTCAGCAGGCTTCATGCCCTTTGTACTTGCCTGATGTCCAGGGGTGCCCCCTATCATATGTTCAGTACTATTTCAGTGATCCTGACCAGAAGCTGAAAGGAGGTTTTTAGAACTGGTGTTCTCATCTGCAGTTGTTTCTAGAAAAACAGGTGACCTTCAAGAAAGTTGGAAGTAGCAGTGAAGAAACTGAGACCCCTTGAAGACAAAAAATCTATCAGTCTCATGCAGACTTCTTAGAAGTGTGGGAGTTTATTTTCTGCTCATTCAATAATGGCTGTTAGAAATTTCCAAAAAAAAAACTGGTGGTGATTGAAAACTATTTAAATGGAACATTCTCAGCAAAGCACCTTCACAGTGAAATTATCTACTTTCTACTTTTGTAGTGAGAAAAGCCTGTTCCTAAAGCTTTTTTTTTTTTAGTTTAATTGTTACTGTTGTTATGTTGACTAGGTCTACAAAGAACAAGAATCTCCTCATCCTCAACAGTTTTGTTCTAAGTGTTGCATAATCATTTGGTTTTTTTTTTAAATTAGGTGACAGGATGCTTCTCTTCAATAAGCAGTAATATTTTGCAGTGACATCAGTAGTGGGGAATAATTATGGCTAGGTAAACTTGCAGCCTTCACTGGGAATGACTGTATGACTACAAGGGCTGGACAATTACTTTACTCCTTTTTATTTATGGACAAGGTTGTCCAAATCTTTATACAATGATAATTTAATGTCGTAACTGTACAGTCTTTTACAAGGTCACTGTTTGTTACTTTTTTCTTTCTTTTCTCTTATATTAGCAAAATATTATCCCTGTAGTGGTACCTGATATAAACTGGGTATTGGAAGAGGATGCTTTGGACTTGTGATGTAGCTTAAATTGTAAAACAGAGGAGTTGTCTTCTTTCTATTTTTTTTGTTTGTTTGTTTGGGGTTTTTTTTGTTAGTTTCTTTCTGATTAGTTCTTTAGAGGAAAATGGGTTCAGTGTATGATCAAGATACAAATTTTGAAACCTCCTTTCTTGTTGCTCTGATACTCAGATTACTGTGCTGCTCCCTCCCCCTAGCTCATGTACATTGGAATGATCATCTCAACACTCACAGAATAACTCCAAGCACGTAGGAGTTGCCATGCAAGATAAATCTTAGTTCATCTAAACATGTACATGGCAATGATCATCTGAGTTCTTATAGAACTCCAAGCATGTAGGAGTTGCCATGCGAGTTAAATATAAATTATCAATGCTGGTAATTTTGTTAGCCTTTTTAGTCCGGGTTCAGCTGTGAGTTCTGGTAGTATTTTTCACCACAGGAGAATCTAGCCCCTTGGGAAGACTACCAAGCAGAGGTTATGGATTATAAAAACAGATAAAGTTGCTGTGGTTTATCAGAAATGTGCAGAAATTGTGTTATACCGATCCAAGTTAGGTTTTCTTTTTTAAATCTTGTCTTTGGGACCTTTCATTTTATCTATATATAAATATAAAAATGTGTTCTCCTAGTGCACAAACATCAGTATCAGTTTTGTCACCAATGTGGTATTCTCTCCTGCTTACTGATGCAGAGCATCTCCAGACTATTAGTAGGAACTCATTATCTACTCTATTACGTGCATAGCCATGTCTCTTGTACTATTGATCTGCAAGTAATATAAATGACATTTGGTGGCTGCTTTAGCTTTTACTTGTTGCATTCAGAAGCATTAATTTATTTCAGATTGCATTAAAGGTAGTATTTTTTTTGAGCAAGCTTTTTACTTTCCTACTTGGTTATTTTCTGGTCTTTTGATAAAGGTTTTGATTGAAGATCTTGCGGAATAGCCAAGAATAATCAAGCAGACTATTATTATTTGATTGCATCTGTCATTGTGCTATATAGGGTAAGGCAAGGATTTTATTTACAACTTTTATTTATTATATTTATTGGGAAAAATAGAATTTTAACTTCTTTTATTATTTCAAATTTGTTGCTAAGAATTTTAGTGGTATAAAAATATTTTATACTACCATTGAAATCAAGATTTTACTACAGAGAAATATTATTTTTATTAATTAATTTTGCTAGTTTTACTTATAAAAAGACTATCTGAATTTGTTGGATGAATATTCCCATGAAGTTTTGTATGAATCATAGAATCATTTTGATTTAAAATACCTTTAAGATCATGGAGTCCAATCAACAGCCTTACACTGCCAAGGCCATCACTAAACCATGTCCCCAAGTGCCACATCTACATGTCTTTTGAACACCTCCAAGCCTACATCTTCTTCCCATAAGTGACTCAGGTATTCTGTGCCATGTAACAGCCCATCCTTATGCTGAATCCCATGTTAAATTCCACATCCACTCTTTTTCTGGGATGTCTTCAGATTGTGTGGGTTCCTGACTGGTGTGTCAGTGTACTAATTCCAGACTCCTGGACAGTCTTCTCATCTCTTAAGTTAAGAAAATAACTGGAATCAATATCCAAAGAACACCTCCTGACTTGAAACAAAGTTCACATGTTAATCAAAGTATTCTGAACTTCCTTGACTACACAACTTGTCCTTCCCTCAGAGAGGCATACTGTTTCCTGGTTTTAATGAACTTAAATTCAGTTATAATATGTTTTAATTGTGTAAAAGGGGAAAGATAATAAAGCATAAAAGTACAGTTGGAGGGACAGAATTTTTTAAGGGAAATGGTCAGTGAAGAACACTTCTAAAATGGGAAAAAATTAATTATTAATCTAGAATGGAACTGGCATATTGTCTTTTGTCATCTAAGGAGTGAGCTGTACTTAATTTGATGTTAGGGTCAAAGTTGTAACTAGATTTAAGGTGGAGCTTGATTAGTTTAGTTCATAAATAGGATTGTACAGCGTTGTCTTTTGCATTACATAGGATTAGATTTGTGGGTTTAAGCATGACATAGCCTACCCAAAATATATACATCACAGATAGTAAAATCTGTGTATTTTCCAAGACTGCTTAATGCTATGTTTATAAATATATTAAGCTCCTCCCTGCCTAATTGAGACATTTAACTTAAGTCACCCACACATGCTTAGAGGTGCTTAATTTGTCTAGGTATGTGGATAGCCTCCTGAATTCTCTATTATTCCCAGGAGAAGCTTGAAGAGATGAGCTGGGGATTAGATGTATGACCGATTTAATCTCATCTGAGAGTGGTCATTACTGACTCTGACTGATAGAACATTTGGTTGGTTATGCCATATTAGAGCACTGAAAAATATGGGTACAGCACTCAAGATAGGTGATTTAAACCTATGTCTTCCATTTCCTAGGGGAGAAAGAGCTAAGTAACAGAGGAAAAATGCCTTTCAAGTGACCAGGACATTAAACTGTAAGGACACATATCTAATTTTCTAATCAATGATTCTGGAAATGGTTTTACCTAATGAGTATATATATAGATATACACACACACACACACACACACACATATGTATGTTTTAAGTGCGTAATTATTTTCTGGGATTAAGATCTGGGAACTAAGTTCTGCCACTTGCAGCTAATATCCCAGTTTCTGGATAAAATTTGACTTCCTTGTTTGCTTGCTTGCTTTCAAATGCCTTCACACAAAAGTTGTTCTGTGGCTTAATGCTTTTGTTTACTGCAGTAAGGGAGGCATGAATTAATTTCTCTTAATCTTGTGTCCATCTTTTAATCAGTCTTTTAATTTCTTGAGTGAGTTCTTCAAACATCAGGCTGTTGTTCAGGAAGCAAGAATCATCCTGCCTTTGGTGCCTGTGCTTCAAAGAGGGTAGATAGAGTTAGCCTGAAGTACATGAAGGCCTTTTTGATTTCCTGTTTGTTCCATATGTCCTTGAAAAAAGTGAATGAAATGGATGGCTCTTTTTAGGCACCTGTGATTTCTGGGCATTCAGTGGAAACTCCAGCACTGAGCTGGCTATGGTGATTTCCAGCTGCTGTCCTCAGAGGCTGCTGAAGCGACTATGTTGGTGTCTTCACAAACATGTCCATTTCCTATCTTTTCCTGTGCTTGAAACCAGTATTTTCATGACAGCACCAGTATTTGATAAGTAGCATTTTATACAGTTCTGTTCTAATATTGTGTCCTAAATTCTCTGAATTTCTACAGTTAGCATATCTTAATTGCAAAAGGAATTACTGAAATTATTGAGTTTTTACATTATCTACCTTTGAGGCAAACAGGTATCTTTATTACTTGATAATTATATGTAGTAGTTCGAAGTCTAACAATTCCAAGCTATCTTTTTGGAGGTCCCTGTAGAGACAGCTAAAGATAATCTCATTTTCGCATCCCTATTCTTTCACTATCTACTCTCTGCTAAATATTTGTTAAGAGAGAAAGAGCCAACTTTAGTAACTCCCTTGCTAGATCTGCCCTTCCTCGTGGCTGGCTGGGCTAATCTTTTTGCTGTATTGTATCGAGAATAAACAGATTTACCCTCTTTTGCTTTTCCTGTTCGTGGTCCCTCGACTCCCTTGAAGGATCCAACAGAGATCTGCGTTAAGTCAGTGTTTCCCTTATCATAGAAGGTGCTATGATTGTCACATGTAATGGGCCTGAGCATGTTTTCCCTGCAGGCTGAGAACACCTTCTTTTCCCTGATAAATAGATACCTGCAGGTTTTTTTGCTCACAGTGCCTTAATCCTGTTGATGCTGTAAGCCATGTAGGTGTGCCTTTACTGTCTATTAAGAAGTCTGATGTAAGGTGAATGCACAACTGTAAAGACTCTTCTGACCCGGTGGAGAGAAGTTCCCTTGAAAAGTTTCCAAATGGGACTAGTTTCTCTCTGCTTGAAACTGAGATGGCATCTCCAGTTTGGCGACTGCAGTTTTCATTTGCATGGATTTTCTATTTCCCAGCCCAAATCATAAAGTACAAGGGTGTGTGAATTTCAAAATGTTCTTCTTTCATGTTTGTGCTTTGGTTATTTAAGCTTGTAGCTTTAAATAATGATTGTTTGATGCATAGCACAAAGCCCACTTAAAAATTTTAAAAATCAAGTCTCCAAACGTGGAGTCAAGAAAAGGAGGTGAATGCAGTCATTCTTTGTCTGTTTGTCTGATTCCTATTTCATCTCCATGTTTTTAAGTGACTGTCAAATTTAGGAGAAACTTCATAGGGAACAGATATTTGAAACGCTGTTGAACTCCTGTACATATTGTTAAAATGTATGTCTTTGCAAATGTTACGGGCAACGGAAAGGTGACAGTGTTAGTTTACCTGTAAATAGCTACAGGAAACCCGAGAGCGAAGGCGTTCTGCAGATATCCCAATTATGGGAGCAGCTTTAGTTAAAGCTCACAATCAACCACGACATGAAAACCTTGAGAGGACTAGCTTTAATTAGTTCTAATCTTCACAAAAAAATTAGTTTTCTCGCCAATATTTATTCATTTCAAGGCAAGAATATTTCTCAAACTCAGGCATGGACAGTGAAAGTAAATGCTGGCTATAATTAACTTGAGTATTTAAACTTAGGGAAAAATACTTATGTAAATATGAGGACTTTAAGTGCTGCTTAAAAAATTACAAAGAAATCTAATTTTGTCTGGAAAATAAGTTTTTCCTTATGAGATATTTTAAGGTGTTTAAATTATGGCTTGCAGAAACTATAGAATATTAAAATTAATTTATTAAAATATAGCACATTTAAAAACCTTCATGCATGTAATCCCTACTTGCTACATAAATTTGCTAAATGAATACTGATTCTTTTATACAATCTTTCATCAGTGTTATGACAGAAAGGCAAATAGCTCACATTTCTTCTCAATAAATATTGGCATGACTAGTTTCCTTGATTTTCGGTAAAAATTTATTTATTCTTTGGAAGTCATATAAATCAGGCTAATAGAAAAAAACTTCCTATTGCAAGTTCTAAATGTGGTCCTGTAAAGAATCTCATTTCATTTCAGAATAGCTACTTAAACGACCAGGAGTTTGAGAGTCTGGAACTCAGACTTCAACCTTCAAAGGACATCCAAACAAGAAACTTAATTGAGGAAAAAAAATTGCAAAATTTTATTTATGCAGGTGCAAATTTAGAGTAGGTGATAGCAACGAATGGTGTCATAACTAAGAGTATTCACAGAACAGAAGATTATTTTACTGGAGAGGACCTCTAAAGATAAACTAGTTCCACACCTTCCCCTAGACCATGTTTCTCAGAGCCGCATACAGCCTGCTCTTGAGCACTTCCAGGAATGGGGCATCCACAGCTTCTGTGGGCAACCTGTCCCAGTGCCTCACCACCCTCACAGTGAAGGATATCTTCCTAATGTCTAATATAAACATTAATATCTGTTTAACTATAACTCTTTCAGCTTAAAGCCATTCTCCCTTCTCCTAATACTACATGCCCTTGTAAAAAGTCCCTCTCCAGCTCTCTTGCAACCACCTTTAGGTACTGGAAGGTGCTGTAAGGTCTGCCCAGAGCTGTCTCTTCTCCAGAGTGAACAACCCCAACTCTCAGCCTGTCTCCACAGCAGAGGTGCTCCAGCCCTCTGACCCACCTCTGTGGTCCTCATCTGGACCCCTCAAATTTTTTTTCTGCTAAATAAGAACAGAAATTTGTAACTTAGTAGAATTGCTAGCCGAGAAAGGGTGTGACATCTGTAAATACCTGAATGTTACAAACAATGAAAAATAAGAACTAATATATGTAATCTGAAACTATAGGAGAACAAAGCTCAGAGGGAAAGAGGGAGAATTGGCACATTTTTATGTGTGTGAGATGTAGTTGTAGAAGAGTTTACCCAAGAAATTACTGGAAATACCCTACTTAAAATGATGATATTTGAATGGAAAAATTAGTGTCCCAAACAGTACTTCATTATTAAAATAATATTTATTTTTATATTTTATATATTGTAATAATATAAATAATTATTAAATCATCATCAGTGTTTCTGGACTGTGGAACATTTAATAACATTTCAGTTCAAAAGTAAACAACTTCTCTGTAAATGCTAATAGCTTTTTTCTGCAGCATGGCTCTTCAAACATGTTAAGTAATATAAATGACAGTAGACAGGGAAAAATGTTGTTTCTCTGAATTGATATTTTTTGCAACAAATCCTCTTCTCAGGACTTTCATTGTTCATGAGGGGAGGAAAATTCATCTACAAAGAAGCTCAGCTAGTAATAATAAGATGATTATTACCCATCTTTATATCCCACTTGATAGTTGGTGTATCTTAATTCTTTCTTTAAAACTGTGAAAAAGAAAATCAAACCCAGTAATCTGTCATTTGTGGGTTTGGTATCCAAGCATAAAATGCATTTAGGCACTTGGTGTCATAGCATAAAGTGCAGGAAGATTTAATTCTTAAATACATGACTCATCCATGGCTCTGGCACTTTAGCATCGCTTCTTCAAATCCCTGATGATATTTTGAGGCACGAAAAGCTGCTGATAGCCATTGTTGACACCTGTTACTTAGTTTAGCAGGGGAGTACTGGTTAATACAGTGTGTATCACTGCTGAATTAATATACAGGAACTGCATAAGTAGCTCCTGCATTGTGTGATGTTTCTTAGTCACAGCCCTCTGTACATTGGTCTGATTACTGCTGTAGATTCCCGACATTTTATTTATTATTTGATTAATATGCAATTTCCATCTTAGATTCATCAATAAGATCAACACAACACCCAGACTCTTGTATTCCCCTTCCTATTCCTATTCATTTCTTCCATTTTTGGCACATCATAATTTAATATTTACCCGTTGTAGCTTGGTACCAAAGGAATAATTATTTCCTAATCACTTTGCCTTCAGGGGGTTCTCCACTTGTGTCTGGGGAGAAAGGGCAGTTTGGTCACCAGGCGGGGAGCGTGTCTGTGTTTCCTTTGTAAGGACAGCCCTGTTGTTAGGGCAGGGCACTGCGTGTTGAATTCTAATGCCTTGGTGCGAGAGCCAGCCTGTTTGGAAGGGCCGGCGTGGGAGGTGTTGGCTGCGATCAGCAGAGCCCCAGCCCGGGGGCTCGCTCGGAGTGCGGAGCTCTGGAAGTTGTCGGGGATGGCAAACGCGGCCGTTCAGTGCCATAGCCAGGGTGAAACACCTCATCCCCCCAGTACCTACCAGGCTGCTTTTCTTAGCAGCCGGCAAGTTCAGGTACCTTTGCTTTAAATATTTATCATTTGCTGCCGCAAAATATTGTCCATTCAAAAGCAGGTTGTTGTATCCGTGCAACAGAAGGGTATTGGCGTTGATTTTTATGCGCATTTGGTAGATTTTGTAAGATTGTTATAAAATTTGTGTGTGCTTGTAATAGGTCTTATCCTGGGTTGGCAAAGGACTGTGTAACAAAGGTAACTGTTAATGCATGGAATATTTATTTTCAAGGAAAATGGTAGAAAATTTTCAAAGGTAGCGTGTTATGATAAGATATACTTAAACCCCAGAAACTGTACCTTTAGTTCTGGTACTAAGGTTTTGATTTTAAATTAACACTGGATTAGTTATCTGTCTCTGTCAAGACTATAATAAAGAGCTTTTGTTGCAATCCATCATAGGGCTTTTGTGTTATACACTATACATAGATACTGTTAACAGGAAGACTAGATTAATGCAGAGAGAAAAAATGTCATCAGATAAAACATAGGTCTCAAAAAGCAATTTCAAGTTCCATACTATGTTATGCATTAATAAATTTTTAGCCTTTGGGGAAAAGAGGAAAACTTGTAATCAAAAATTAATTTGAGCATTCTTGGCTGTACCTAAATTAGAACCCAGGATACTTCCAAAATTGTTATTAATCAAATGACCTGACAGGAGCTCACTAGGAGAAAATTAATGAGTACAGGCTATTCTGAATAATGTTTAGTAATGCTGATAAGAAATTTTGCAGCTCTTTTTTTAATCGTACATGTAATAATTTAAAATATTTCTATTTTGAGGTAGCCATATGTGTCTGTACATGTATGTTATGCAAATATATTGTGCATATGCTTTATATTTTTTAAATTAACTTCTTCAGGGAGCTTAATAGAAATACAAGTGTTAGAAGTCACTATTTTTTCTTGATTAGTATCTTAACAATGAAGTGAGATGTGGTTCCATATGACTTACATAATTCTCCATTAATATATGGACGCATTTGTTTCATTTCATTAATCTTTTTTAGTGAAATATCATTGCAACTTGTGCTTGTTTGGGTATAATGATTCTCATCTTTTCTGTGAACTAGTCACAAGACTGCTTTTGTATGTCTTCACTGTAATTTCGTGCTGTATTGGAAGAAGAGAAATTGGTGATTCGTATTTTGTACCTTTAGGATTTGGATTTGAAAAAAGCAATTCTATTCTATTCTATTCTGTTTCTGATTATTTACTGTTTTGTAAATTTAAAATATGACAGGTCATGAAGGGATTGGGTCATCATACATGTAACAAAAGTTTTAGTTTCAAGATACTAAGAAGTAGAATTATAAGGAAAACCAAGCCTAAATACCAATTTATTTGCATCTAACCTCTGGAAATCCTTAGTGTTGTTATTTTATTTTTTTAATAGACCTAGGAGAGTTTTTTTAATTGGAAATTTTAGTCTTTGTGGGTTCTGTGGTTTTTATGCTATATGTATTTTGGAAGTAAGCTATTATACATAAAAAGTTCATTAAAATTTTCTTACTTCTATTTTTGCTTAACATACTTAATGTGAAGGAAATTTGTAAGTCTAAATGTTTCTTGCTCTAGACATGCTAAACAGTGTCACGTCAAGCTTTGTTTGTTGAATTTTGTCTATAAGCCAGAAGTGTAACTGGCTTAGTGCCTTATTGCCCCCAGCAGTCCTGCTGTTCAGGGTAGGTAGTGTTGAACCTGATTTGTTTCTAATGGTTTTTTTATTTTTCCAAGAGCAATTTGATTTAAATAGCTTCTTTATTAAGATGAACAGATATTTTTACAGTTTTTAGCAAGACAAATAACTGCAGTAATGATGGCTGGATTTTTTTTCCTTTTGCTTTTGCTGTAGATTTGTTAAAGTTGACATGAATGACTTAAAAGACAACCATAGTAAGATGGAAGCTGTTGGGAAGGTAGCGGGCAATGAAGGAAGTAACATTGTTGAAACAATTGATGCTTAATAAATTGACAAATCAGTAGGTCCTTGTTTATATTCTAGAAAATTATAGGAGAAAACAAAGGAAAAAACTTCAGTTATGTGAAATCAAGCTGAGTTTAACCTTGTAAAAAGAATCTGTCTTGAAAAGCCACAGTTAGTAAACTGCTTCACTCTGAATTGTGTTTGAATTCCATTTCATTAATAGGAATTCTGGTTAACAATAGAGATGAGATTCGCAAAATCCACGTGCTGTTTATTTAACCCTACTGCATTTTGCACTTGTATTGGTAAAAAGAAACTAATCTTGACCTGAATATTCTCTCCTTGTGTTTAGGATACCTTATGATTTTGCTCTGTACATGCAATCGGAGTGAAATTTTTCATGAGGGTTTGAGGAGAGGAGAGGACTGTATAAATGATGGTGACAGCCCCTCTCACCTGCATGCTGGGACAAGAGGGGCCAGAGGCAGCCTGAACAAAACACAGGCGGGAGGAATTCCAGACAAGCGAGTGGGGACACTGAGGAAAGCCCAAAGTTAAAGAGCAGGTTGTAGCCAGAGTTGAACAGTAAATGATTTTTCCCAGCAGAATGGGAAATGGTGTGGAAGCCCTGAGGGCTGGGCTCGCAGGGTGCAAAGTGGTTGCTGCATGCTATTGTGCTGTATTTTGTTACACAGAGCTCATTGACTTGACCCAGACTGCAGTTTCACTCGCTGAAAATATGCTGGTGTTTCCTCTCAAGCTTGAGGTAGCCCTGTAGTTACGAATTGGTATGTGAACTTTCTCCCCTGAAATGTTGCTGCTGTTTCTGTTAGTGAGGGGCTACTTGTTGCATTGCTGCTGGGGAGCCGCATTTTGCACTGTTGCCCATAGTGAGAACTCTGCTCTCGCTGCCGTCACCAGAGTCATCTCAGTGACAGTAGCTATTTAAGATTTTCTTGAAAAGCTAATTGATCACAGATAAAGCTCTTAAAAGTCAGCATACAAATTATTAATCACTCAATTTCTTTCTACCCATAGCTTGCCGAAATTGCCTTCACTTTTACGATACTGATTCGTGATAGTCACAAGCTACACAGGGCTTAAAAGACAGCTTTTTCTTTTCCAAAGTAAAAAATTATTGCCCTTTTTTTTCCATTTGTTTAACTGAATAAATATTAAACTTAGAAATTTTGACAAGGAAGTAGATGTGGCTGTGGTTTGTGTCTGTAATCAAATCCAAATTGATTTTCAAATATTTTTTCATGTGCTTTAAGGATGAGTGTGCGGGTTTGTGTGCAGGTGTGCATACAGGCATGGGGGAGAGTCTGTAGTCTTGTGATACACACAAGAGAGAAAATTGGCTGGATGGTAGCAGCTGAAAAATAATTTTTTAACACTGTCTGTAATTATACCTTAGAGATTGAGTAGAACTCAAGTCCTACCCGTATTTGTGACTGTGCTGTCTTTTCTGCTTATCTGATGTGACAGATGTACTGAGATGATTACAGATTGTTCTACAGGAGGAAAATACTAATTGCCACAGACAATTAAAACAATACAGAAGTCAGTCAATATTAAATACAGAATAAATATTACTAATTAATTTTAAATATATTTTATAGTTATATGAGGTAGATTGGTTTCCAGAATCTCTTAATTACTGTCTTGCTAATCGAATGCTTTCCTATACAAAGTTACTGAGCTAGAGCCTTCTGGTCTTCTGACCCACTGGCATATTAATCTATCCCTACATAATCTTATCTTCAGTTCAGCAACAGAATATTTAGAGAATGTTTTGAGAGACTGTTGTTGGTATTACTTGGGGAACAGTATTTCTTATATTTGTGACTACAAATAAAATATGAAATATTTTAGTAGTGACTCTGTGGTTTAATTAAAAAAATAAATTATCAATTTCTTTTCTATGCCCTATGTAGGCATTGCTCCTTAGGTTGACCAAACTCTTGTGACCAGTAACAGGACTCAAGGAAACAGTATGAAGCTGAGTCAGGGAAGGTTTAGATTGGATATTAGGAAAAGGTTCTTCACCCAGAGGGTGGATGGGCACTGGCACAGGCTCCTCGGGAAAGTGGTCACAGCACCAAGCCTGTCTGATTTCAAGAAGTGTTTGAACAACACCTTCAGGCACATGTGTGATTCTTGGGGTGTCCTGTGCAGGGCTGGGAGTTGGACTTGATGATCCTGATGGATTTCTTCCAGCTCAGGATATTCTATGATTCTATAAATGTGTAACAACTTTTTGGAATAGACAATCTAGTATAGGAGGTCTTAAGATGCAAACAATTCATTTTACACTCGTTCTTAAAGAGCAGTGATGTCAACATCATGTTCTAGTAATATATTCTGCATTTATTTTCTTTCACTTTTGTTTTAGTTACAATAAAGTCTTTTCCTAGTTAGTTGCAGTTAGAAAAAAATTTTTTGAAAGCAAGTTGCAGAATACTGAGATTTGAGGAAAATGTTCCAAGGAGAAGGTTTTCCATTCTGTGACATGGTTCACAACAGAAAGGATTTCAAAACTGTAATTTATCACATTTCTGTTGAATTGCCAATTTAAGATGCCAGTTGTCACCTTGTCAGTTCTAAGATGTATCCTTCAAGGGATGTTAATTGCTTTTAGAGTTTTAAAATCATTATGTTGACTCAGCAGTAGGTGGTTGTGGCCTACTTTGTTCAAGGACACCACACTGTAGGTGTCTGTTTCTTCTTAAGCTTATACCTGATCTTGATCTTGCAATGAGAGCTACAGAAAAACAAGGAAGATAAATTCTTTGCACATTTGCCTTTCATAGTAGAGGTGTGCATGATAAGAACTTCATCTTTGGATTTTCTGCAACTGGTATGACTTATGATGTCTTGTAATATAATTAAAAGAAAATTTGCCAGGTGAATGAGCTTGGTTTTTTAACTTATGCAATTCTCATTTTACCAGATTTGTTGACACATTTAAGGGTTTTTTTATTAGCTTGTGCATAGCGTAGATGCAGTTAGTACACGATTATGTAAGCAAATATAAAAACTATT
The DNA here is from genome assembly GCA_013399875.1 of Gymnorhina tibicen. Classification (NCBI taxonomy): domain Eukaryota; kingdom Metazoa; phylum Chordata; class Aves; order Passeriformes; family Artamidae; genus Gymnorhina; species Gymnorhina tibicen. The sequence continues at coordinate 994,442 of VXAZ01000289.1, read as the reverse complement.
ATATGTTCTATTTGTGTTTCTAAGGGTGGGTGGGGGAAGTATTAAATTGATTGTTGCATTTGAAACTGTGGTCTGTTCTGCCAGCAGCTGGAACATGATCAATTAAATGGGGCATATGAAAGGCATTGCTGTTGCACATTGTTAAAGGAAAATAACAAGTAGTATTGTACTACTGAGGTCTAGAGATATACTCTAGAAATGGCTGGTAAATTTAACTCCATCAAAGCAAGGGCATTCAGTCCTGCATTACTGGCATGTTATAGAAAAAATAATAGGTTAATATCTTTCATTAATGCTAAGAAAATAATGACAATTTTAGTAAAGATGAAATGTAACCTAATCAGAAGTAAACTTTCATTAATAAAAAACACGTGATCATGAAATTTCATTAGTCTTCTGAAAATGAAACTGAAGTGTAGTTTAATTTCTAGTTAAGCTGTTGGGCAGGTGAGTTCATTTTCCGCACCTCATTGTTGTGCTTTCATTCCTACTTGTCTTACTGTACTCATTAGAAAACCTGAATCGTTACTGTGACTACTGACATTTCAGATTTTTCACAAGCTTCTAGTAAGTCATGTAACATTTCTCCACACATCTTGCAATTCTGAAATATTTCTACAGGAGGATGTTGAAGGGGAAGTAGTAGCTTATTTCCTACTCCAGTGCTCCCAAAGGCCTTCTCTTTGCACCAACAGCAGGGGACACTGTCCTGCTCAGAGCCAGGGGCTGTGGGTGTGGGGGACAGGTGCTCTGACAAGGTTTCTCAGCTGCTGCCAGCAGTGCTTGAGAAGTATGAGACAGAGAAGAGTTTCACTCACCCCGTAAGACCCCTAAGAGCTGAAGAGGACTGTGCAACACACTCAACAACTTGCTTTTTTGAAAAGAAGTGTGGTCAAATCTCATTAAGGCTGTTCTTCTGAAAACATTTTAATTAGCTCTCATTAGTGCCGTTGTTTTGCTGGTTTTTTAAGTAATAGGAATTAATTGAAAAGCAACTCGAGCATTTTACCTAATTCCTGAAAAATCACGTATGAAAGCATGGTAGCTTAACAAAAACATTAGGCAGGCGTTACATACACACAGTCGTATTCTGTACTCATACTTGAAGCATATGTGAGGGGGATGAGTTTGTGCCAGCCATTGTGCAGCTGAAGTAGCAAGGGGTTTTGCAAAGAAGATTAGAGTTGGCTTCTCAAGTGGATTCAGAGTGTTTCAAAGGATGTATAGGAAGTGGGGCAGAAGAGTTTTCAATAGTGGCTCTACAAAAGACATCCGCAACTCTTTGTAAAGAGAAGTTTCATTTTAAGATCACTGTGGAGTAAAGTACTTGCAGTTAACTGAGTGTAAACTAGTGCCACTTCACTTCAGAAGAATTGCCTCAAAAGATTTGCATGGAATTGCAGGGAAGAGGAGGTACTTGTGTTTGAGGATTGCCTTGCCTTCCTGAGTTTTGAGCCGGCAAGCGGTGGAGCTGAGGGGAGGGAGACCTGAGTGACAGGAGGAGAGCTGTAAACCTCTGAGGAGGTGTCATGTAACCTCTCAGCCGAGGGATCCTCTTATGCACTGACAAGCTGCTTCTCTCTTCTGCCTGGCTGGGGTTATGAACGCTTTCCAGGGCTTACTTGGGAGTGACATGGTAACAGGATTTCATGATCTAGGAATGAGTTTTTCCTTTTCTGCCCCAGTGGCTTGGGTAATGCATGGTTTGGGAGCTGGGGGGAGAGGGTGTGTATATTTTTTTTGCGTTTTGCATAAAGGATATAATAGATCGTAACAATTCCTTTTTTGTTTTTCCTCTTTCACAGCTCTAAAGCTACATAGTAAACATAGCAAATTTAGATTTTTTCAGCTTTCTTGATATGAACTACATTAGGAAAAACATCTTTTATAGGAGTGAAGAAATTGTGTGGGTACAGTAAAGTTCCGTTTGCTGTTGCACACCTGTTGCTCCCTGTGTTGAGATCGCTAGTTACAACTTGGGAGGAATCATCAAGACCTTCTAGTGGTTGCAACAAACTGCAAAGAATATGAGGTCCATAGTGGACAAATTACCAGCAGGTACTTTTGTTGTATAGAGCATCCTGTGGCAATTAGTTCGAGAACTTATTAAACATCGTGTGAAATGCCTTTTCCTTTGTTTTAAGCATGTTTAAGTGGTATTTTCCTTTACTGCTTCCCTTGTTTTGTTTCTGTGGGAATCTGGTAAATATCCTCTGCTCAGGTTTTGCATAGTTTTCAAACATGAGACATGATTTTGAGGGTGTCAGTTATATCTTCCGTCCTTTGTTTCCCTTCCAAGTTTATTCTTGTTTGAAAACTACACCTTTCAGCATACTTACTGTTCCTACTGCTACCTTTTCTTGTTATGCTATGTGTTTGTATAGGACAGCCACAACAGCATCGTTCAGGTATTAGAAAATGTTGAAAGTGTGAATTTTTTCTGTGAAAATGTTTATTTACGTACTTGTTTGGACCATCTTTAAAAGAACTTGTCTACTTGATGTTTATACAACACTCTCATTAAAGCAGTAATCAAGAAAGGGCTCAACTTTGGAATTAATATTTAATTGCTTCTGTAGAACATTGCTGACATATCATTTGTTGTGTTTCTTTGACAGTGACAGAATGGTTCCTTTATTTTCTGTTGGGGAACCATGATAACGAACCTGTAGTTAAGGGTTTATAAACTCTTTTTCATTGCTTCTATCTGAGACTGTTCAGATTTGCACTTTTTATTTTATTCATTTTGTGTATAAAGGCTAGCTTTTCAGTTCTTAGGGGCTAGAAAGATTTGGGATATTTCTAGAAAATAAAAGTAAATAAAAAGCATAGAATATTTTTGATCTGTCAAGAAAATAGGGGTGGTAGACATGATGTTAAAATGCAATGAATGAGATGCAATCAGATCCTGGAAACACAGAGGTGTTTCTCATGTCCACGTAAGGATCCCAGCTAGGTCCCTCAACTATGAGCCCTGGCTTCAGTGAAAGAATATACTCCCAGGAAACATGGCAAGGAGAAGTCTGAGCAGTCTGCGAGGTGAAAGTACTCCTTTACAGTCACCTTTGCCTCTTCTAATTCACTGGGCCATTCTAGGTCAGCAAAATTTCAGCTCTACCTTATGCTATTGTGCAAAAAACCCCTCAGTTTTGACCGAGGATAACAGTGGCTAAATATATACTGCAGGGAAAGTGCTTTCTGTGGCACAACACAAAGCCCTGGCTGCATCCTGAGAACATTTTGGGGTAAAACTTTTAAGCAGAGGACAAATGAAACAGGCAGCCTGGATGGTATTTTTGATAGGACTGCATATGGGTTGCATTGTGGAAAACCTGTTTGCCTTTCAGTCTGGATACAGTGTAATCTCTTCTGCAGTAGGAAGGGAGACGTAAGTTATACCAATACTAAATGTATCCATTCTCTGTGTATCAAGTGGCAATTTTGCATTGGTCATTCAGAGTGCTAAGTGACAAACGATGGAAAAAGTACAGAATTTTAGGGAATCAGTTTTTCATGAACAAAAATTTTAGTAGACGGATCTTAATAAGCAGCACTAATAAGATGACGGATGTAACTTGCCCTCTGGGAAACTCCTTCCAATCAGTGTCATGGGTGCAGAAAATTACAAGCCTGGGATTCACAGCCTGAGACTATTCTTATGCTGTCTGTAGAACTAGTAAAGACTCTTGCTGTATTTATAATTTGGATTTGGAAAAGTGTGAAGGGGTAGGATTTCTGAGTCCTGGAGGATGTTGCACTACAGGTTTACTGTGGAGACTTTCATATTTGGAAGATGCATCGTTAGCTGAATTTATTGTCAGTAGCAGTGTAGGGGGAAGGGCAACACCTTCTCTTTTCTTACCTTGACTAGGTATGATTTAGAAGTGATGTCCAGATTAGAAGGGTGACTCCTGCTGGTAACATGACATAATGAATGAATCATATCTACCTTTCGAGTGTAATAGACAATAGTTTGACTTTGACCTCATAATAAAAGGAATTTTTTGTTGGACTTTGCTTGCTCCAAATAAGGAAGTAGTCCATCAAGAACACAATCTTTCTCTTATAGTTTCGTACTGTGAAGATTTTCCTGTCTTTTTTGGGGGGGTAGGGGGTTTAGAAAAAAACAAGAACTGTAAAAAATGATTTGTCACTTCACTGGAATCTGAATCAGGTAAAAATTTAAAGAGAGAGAATGAAATAATCAAGAAGAAAATAGGTACTCACAGAGCAATGAATTCCATCAGTACTATGGAGCTGTTTTTATCTTGTTAGGATTAGTCAATTTAACTTCAGACATAACCTGAATTTAAAGTATTTACAATTAAACTTATAACAGTACTGTGTCTATTTTCTTTGCAGGTTTGCTGGTCCTCTGATACATTTCAGAATGCCGCTAGTAAAAAGGAACATAGACCCCAGGCACTTGTGCCACACAGCTCTTCCCCGAGGTATCAAGAATGAATTGGAATGTGTCACCAATATCTCCTTGGCAAATATAATCAGACAACTGAGTAGCCTAAGTAAGTACATTTTCTTAATAGCTCTATTTAGAACTAATATGTTTTACAGTTACAGTGTTTGAAGTACGAACACCTTTTCAAATTCTCAGTAGAAAACTGTCACTGGGTCTGGAATGTACTGCTTTTGTGCATAGTGTCTAGCCTGGACTTCTGTGAAAGAAAGCTAGAAATTTTTCTAGCAGCACGTCTTAAAACACTTCATCCATATATTTGTGTTACCAGTGGAACATGACAGGAAAAGATAGCTGGTAGTTAATGAAGTCAGTAATTGCTAACCTTAGAGCAATTCTTGAGTAGGGAATATGACTTAATGAGAAATATATCACTGGTTGCTTAATTCTCTCAACTTAAACTCTTGGTTGTGTTGTGGTCATTCAGAAAAAAAGAGGAGCTGCCTTTTGAAGTAATAAACCCAGAAATGTAATTATTATGTGGTATTTAAAATAGTTAAAGATTTTTCTTCCTACTTCTCCCTCTGTCAACAATTGTACCTTTGGTGCACTTAGGAGGAGTGAATACTTCTCAAGCTCTGGAACTCTGAAGGAGTTTTGCTGAAAAAGCTTATTTCTGGCTTATTTTTTCTTTAAGTTAGAGCAACTTGGTAAGTTGTCAGATGAACCAGCAGGATAACATTTTGGATTTCCAATACTGCAAGTGTTTTTTAACCGCTAGGACATTAGTAAAACTACCAACACATTAAATATTTAAATGTGCATGTATATACATCTACGATGTGAAAAGTCTTTCAGCTCCATTATTTTCTTAGCGTCACAGGTGATGTAGCCTCATTTGTTGATTAGATTGATTTAATTATTGGTTTGATGATATGCTGTATGGTGAGTCTGTTGTGGCAGCCTTTCACAGCTGTTAGGGTGCCATTAGGTGGAAGACTTAATTGAGGACACTGAATTATGCAATTGAGACAGGAATGCTTACAGCACATAAATATGAACATTATTAATATAGCTGCAGCAACAAAGGAAAATAACTATTTGAATACTTTTCAGTGAACCAAGAGCATATCATATTAGGATGCATTATATGATCACCACCTGTGGTTTTGCTTTGTTCTGCCAAAAGCCCTCCCCAGACTAGCTGCTCATGTACTGGCCTCCCCTTCCAAGTCACTCTTTTTAATATTGCATTATTTTATTTTAGTTTGCTTGTTTAAAAAATTCTTACTTGATTATATGCTTCATCTGGAGGAATTTGCTTTTGTGGGTGGCATGCCGAACTTATATTTGGCATTTTCATTTGGAAGCATTATTCGACCTTAAAAAACCCAGCAGTAACTTCTAACTCAACATCATGGTCTCAGACTGACCTATTGAGATTCAGCTCCCTTTGTTATGTTTTCTTGGTATACAGAGCCTATACCTGACATTGTATGTACTGCTGCTTAGGACAAGGTCAGGATGAAGCAATACTGGAACAGAAGGAACTCAGTTAAGGAAGAAAAAAGAAATTAAGAATAGCCATTGAATGCTCCCACATTTATTACATGGTTTGCCTAAGATACAGCACAGAGAAACACTGCAAGGGAACGTAACCATAACTGTGTGTAACTCCTTTTTGTAAAAGCAGTGTGGTTCTTCCCTGAAACATGCATACATGTGTTTATACCAAGTTTTTTATCTGATACTGTGTATGTTTTCAACAGAAAAAAAAACCAAGCTTTTTTCCCTACAAATAAAATAGAACATGTTTTACAAAACAGTCCTTATTTCTCAGCACTGCTAAGGACTGTTCTTTAAAAATGGGGATCATGTTACAAAGGTTTAAGTACTTGTGAAAGAATTCTGTTCCAGAATTCTTTTAGCTTTTCTGCCTGTTTGTGCTAGGAGCAATACAAATTCAAAAATATTCGGGAGTTCTGGAATAGGAATTTTGTGTCTCATGCTTAAACCCGAATAACCAGACTTCACTTGGTGTGTCACTCTTAGGGGTGTACAGCGAGGTCTGCTGACATGCAGATAAATTTTAGTAGTTGCCTGTGAGTCACAGCCAGCAGGCACGGTTTCACAGCAGTCCCCTGGCAACCAGCTTCTCTGCAGTCCTTCCCTTTTTGTTTTCTGTTGATAGTGTGTATGTTTGAGAATCAGCCTTTAAGTTGTAGACGAAATGAGGCTTTACTCTGAGGGTAGAAACAGAGAGGTAGGGTTTAGTTTCCTTTAAACTAAAGCTGCTTTTGCTTTTGCTGGTAAAGTTATGCAAATTTAAATGAATGGTCTTTGACCTGATTAGCAATCAGTCATCTCTGCCTTTTAAGATTTTTCATTTACTGACCCTCAAATAGAGGATCAATCTTCTGCTGTTATGGTAGTGATTCTCATGACCAGCCAATTTTAGCCTTTCTTTTGACATGATATGGAGAAAGAGTCATGGAATTGGAGCCTCCAGTACTTTAAATGATACCAAAAGTCCTTAGTGAGGAAAAATAAGCATAGACTTCTGTCATGTAGGTCATTAGATCTCCATTTTTGGATATATTAACAACTCACCTGGATTAGTCAAGCAGCTGGATCTAATTGGATCTGGTGTTGGACTAGATCACTTCTGGAGGTCTTTTCAACCTGAACAGGATTGTGTCTGTATAATCTTGGATACTACATTTAAATAGGATATACATGCAGGAACAATATCCATGAAATGACAGGAATTCTGTTTTTCTGTGTTTCAGTATGAAATTAAAAGAGCTTTACATCAGTATGTCAGTGATATCTACCATGTGTCTCCATACAAATTATCAATCCTTTCATAGCTTATTTGATGTGCTGCTTTTAATTGTTCAGTTTGAGAAATTTTGTGACCTTTAAAAGAAGTAGAGATGAAAGGACGAAATACTTATTTCTGCTTTGAGTGATAGTCCTTGCCTTTATCCCTGGAGCATGAAAACACGTCAGTCTGTCTTGATACAACATACAAAATTGCCAGTAAGTAATTTTTTTCCCCCCTGTCTATTCCCAGTCTTCTCTTACTTCATAAAAGGATTTGTTTTCTGACAGCTTTTCTTAGCACTGTGGCAGAACAGAAACTCTCTGGACAACAGCAACAGCTGTCTTAATTTCCTAGCCGTTCTTCCCTGTATTTCTTGCTTTCTAACAGTATTTGCTTTGAGGAAGTGCTTACCTCGTTATTTCAGCAATATTGCACATACATTGGTTCTCCAGTTCTCTATACGTTGGTGTATTTCAGGCCATAACATTCCCACATACATGAAACACAACTGATAGCATTGTGCAGCTGTGCCATTGTTAGAAGGCAGATAAAGAGTTCTCTTGTGTGAACGTAGCCTCCTCATTTTGTTCACAGCTATTGACCAACCTTGTTTTTCCTTTTATTCAGCTGTTCCATGGACACAGAATCTTGGTACCACATAAGAAACCTAACTGATGGGGTTTGTTCTCAGCCCCGGTCTCCGACACCTCCATCTAGGGAGGAGAATATTTCTCCTTTTGAGTATGTGCCTTTAATGAATATTTGTATTGCAGGCATTCAGACTAGACCTTTTATTCAGTCATAGCAAGACGCATTTTTTCTTTCACCTCTGCATAACCAAAGAGAATGCTGCATAATTCTGCTAAGCTGGAGTGCCTTTTATGTTAGTGAAAACAATTTTCACTTAACATTGAACCTTTTGTAGCCTTTTCCCTCTTTCTAGCTTTTCTATGTACTATATCTGTTTTTACCATGTTCTTCTAATTCTTTCTTTTCCTTGCCCCTTATTTGTTAGTTTTCAGGAGTGAAAGCCTGTCTTTGGAGCAAATTATTTCTCCCCCTTATTTTTTCTTCTCAGACACACTTAACTTTTCTTTCTTATTTTTTGCTTACCATGCCATCCCTGAGAGGCTTCATCTTGTGAGAAACAGTTTTTCAGCTCAGGAAAACCTTCAGTTTGTCATGGCTTAAGGTGTTAACATTCAGTAAGTGGGAAATGTTTCTCCAGAAATACTTAGCAGTGAGGTGTCGGGACTGCAACTAATCTTTAGAACCAGGCCTCTTGAGCTCAAAGACCAGCCTCTCTCGTCACCCTGTGTGGACAGCATCTTCAGCACATGGTAAGGTTCCTTCATGCTGCATGATTGGAAGTAAGTCTCTGCAAATCTGCAGCTAGAGCTTCAGTCAGTATTCCAGAAACAGCAGAACCCCTGTGGCGCATCCTGCACTGCCCATCCTCCTTCTCAGTGTGTTCAGGAGGACATTCAGTATTTGTTGTGAATTTTCGTCATTAGTCACTCCTCTTAATTTATTATTACTACAGTTGCCAGGGAACACAAGAGAAAGTGTTCCTGTGCACATGGAGTAAGGAAACTGATGGACTTGAAAACTAAAGGCTAACTCAGCTTGAGAGAACCCCATCCTCTCAAAATCTTCCATCTGATTTCTTGATGTTGTCTTTGCGGCAGTGGCAATGCGAGGTGGTTTTGTGTCCATCCCGAATGGTAATGAGAGGATGAGCAAGGGTTCAGTAAAGTTTCACTGAAAGCAATTATGTGTTAGCAGAAAAAAGTCCCCACCTGTCACTAATTCCTTGCCTACATAAAGCAGTGGATTCAGGTTATGTTAGAAATGAAAGGAAGAGCGAGACTTCCCTGTGAAATGATCATTAGCACTGCTACTTTCAACATAAGTTCAGCTCTCAGCAGTCTCTCACAGATTTCTGAATACCTAGTGGTAATCTCAGCTAGTTTGCTTGATGGTGTCCTCAGTGGGAGGTAACAAATGATATCTCAGACTTCCATGGCTGAAGAGTTTTGAAGGCTGACTTTTTCTTTTTGGATGTCAACAAGAAGCGTCAGACCTGCTCTAGATAAGGTCTTCAACAAAGTTTATTTGATACTTTTGATGCCCTGGTCAGGTTGTCTGATAAACATCTGGTTCAGTTTTCCTGGCTAAAGGAATCAAGTTATCTCTTCAGTACTCTGATACTCCTATTATAATCCCTTAGTCCAGTCCTTGTGGACTGCCCTCACACTTTCATAATGAAAGTTCCTAATTAGCATCAGTGCTATGTATTTAGTACATCATTTTTCAGAGCTTGCTTAGCCATAGTGAAGTTCCCAAGGATCTACCAAGGTTCTTATCTCCAAGTTCAGTCTCCTAGCTTCTAGTCTGTTTCCTAGTCACTGAGCTGTGAGATTGAAATGATCCTGATAAGAAATAAGCCCAGATTTTCAAACTCAGATATATCTCATTTATTCCTAAAAATTAAATTATGTAATGAAGATATGAAGCTGAATCAACAAGCAATGGATATGTTAAATTATATGTCAGAAATAATGGAGGAGGAAAAATGTATTAATAGACATAGAATATCTTTCTTGTTTTGCTTTATAAAGGAACCTTGGTTATATATTGTTAGTGGCTTATGTAGTAACTAATTATCCTGAGAGAATATTTTCTAATAAATACACTATATTGTGTAGAAAGGAACTATTCAGTAGTGAATAAAGTAATTTTGCATAGTGTGAGTATATTGGGAAGGGATTGTGCAGTGGGACGTGACAGCTTTTACAGCTACTCTTGTCTGTGCCTTTATGTTTTAGAAAATGTAGTGGACAAAAATATTGTATAGTGTGTGAACAGGAAAGAAATAATAGAAATCAAGGAATGATAGTGTAGAGGTGGGTAACAGACTGAATTCTAAGCTTATTCTTTCAGATGTTTTATCAATTTCTACTTTTTTTTTTTTAATTGCCAAACTCATATTTTCAAACTAATATTATTTTGGGGTTTGTATAATTCATTATATCAACATAATATTTTAATATCAAATAGTATTTATTAATATTAATTTTAGTGACATAACCCTTCATTATACTTTGCACTTAATGATGTCACCACATATTTAATATATTATTAAAGTCTGACAGATCACTTAAGGCTAAATCAATTAAGATTAGTACTTCTGGCAAGATTGAACAATTGTCTTAATTTGTATGTCCTCCTTGCTGCATCTTGCGTTGGCCTAAGTTTTGCCAGTCATCCTCTTGAATTTGAAAAAATGATGCTGGTTTATGGCACTGAGCACTGTACGTGGCCACTGTGTTTACCCAGGTAGCTACATCAAATTCAGACCAAGTTTCATCAGACAAGGATGCCAGTGCCATAACAGGATGCTGCTTCAGGTTGGGGTGCAGTTGAAGGGTTTGGAACTCTTTTTCTTTAACAATGCAGAAAGGTAGTAAAGAAATGACTTCTTCCACAAGTCCTGGTTCAGGACTCGTGTCCCACTCTTTGTCTGAGAGCCTGTAACTAAATCTGCTGGTAACTGATCTAGTGTTGCAAAATGATTAATTTAAATGGCCTTTCCTTAGGGTTTGCCAACAGATACAGCATTGAGAATGCCGGAGTTCAGGCGGATTTAAGGACTGGAGTTTTGAGAGGGCTGCTAATGTATGCCCTGATCCCTAATGTGGTTCTAAGAATTTGTACAACACAATATAAAGTCTTTGAAGACATCTCTTTGTCACACTTTATTTAATTAGCCTGAAATACTGTCCAGAACCTGATGTGGTGGTTGTGGTTGACTTCATCTGATACGTACCCGACGTACCAGAACAAGACAAAAACCCCCCATTTCTTTTACTTTAGTATGTCTTCATTTTAGTGTGTTGGATAGTTAGCAATTACTCATTTGTGGATAGAAGCCAGGGAAGCTGGATAAATGCTGAAAAAATTATGGGGGGAAATTAGGAGATAAAACAAATTAGAAGGAACATTTGATAAAAGCAAAGCGCTGTAAAACTGATCCATATTTTTTTATGCTTTATAGACCATTGTACACTTATTGCCATGGTAATGAATAGAAATGGAGTGGATGATAAATGTTTTGGTGGTTTTAATTTAAAAAAAATGAGGAAGGCAGTAAGCAGTATAATTTTTATTCTATTTTCAATTAGTAGCTCCTAGCTACGGTTCTGTTTTCAGCTCATAGGTCTGTTTTAAAATTCAGAAAAGTAATGGTTCAAAATGCCATCAAAGTACATGCATGTTATTGAGGGGAGGAAGAACAGAACATTGTTTCCAAGACATTTTGTCTGTCACAAAAAAGGATGCTGACTGACACCAGAGTGACCTGCATTCCTGTATCCCTTTCTTACTGAAGGTTTAGTTGTGATCAGAGCCCTTTGATACATGAGGAAAAGTTATGAAAAGAATAATAAGGTGAATGATACATTCCTTAATTAAAACTAAATAATAATGTATCCTCTTATTTAATTTTTTTTAAAGTGCTCTGTTAATAAAAATAAATGCCAAGCAGGTTTTTCAAATACAGTAAAATAAACATTTCACAGACACTGAATTATTTTAATTGCAGAAGTCTATGCTGTAATTTAATTTAGTAGGCAAACAAGACCACTGATCTTTCTGATCTGGTATTATGTATCCAACTGTGAGCAGGATCCTAAGGCGTTAATATTTTAATTGTCATAGTGAACTGTAATTCTCTTTATTTTACTGTATGAAACAAGAGTAGAGTTTTTCAGCAGGCCCATAATATTGTAAATTTTCTGAAGTGTTAATGATACTTTGGAATATTCGTTGTGTAAAATGGAATTAATTTTACATTCTTACTCTTCTGACATATTACCCATAAATTATGTAGAATGAGATCAGCTTTGTTTATTAACCTGTTTTATTCTCACACTTTCTTTTACTTATTTGAGTTTGTGACACTTTGTTCAGTATTATGACCTGTAACTGTGTCCTTCGTAATCCATTCAAAATTGAAGATACATTCGTGTAGAATACACACTGAGATGGCAACACAAATACCAGATTATGTGTGTTATGTACATATTTATACATTGACATATAGTGTTCTTTGGAATGGTAGTTGTACCTTTCACAAAAAGCAAACATTTTGCTTTGCTAGAGGAAGCATTTCATTAAATATACCTCTGGCTAAACAGAGATCACCAACAGACAGGTAGGTGGAGGCATCGTGGTTGGCATACCACTTCAAACACGACAGGTTGTTTCTAATGTATTTCCCATCTGAGGATTAGTGTTCTTAAGCATGGGCAAATTATTCCTTGCAGTGTGTTTGTGGCTGTATGCAACATAATGAAAAGATTTCCAAGACAGATTATTTGCAATTGGAGCTCATTAATGAGGTAGATGAATTGTAAGCCTGATGAAATGATACAGATAAAAATTTAGCCTTAAAATACACCCATGAAAGGGAAGTTACTGGATTTTAAAGCCCTGCCCCTAAATAAATTTTTTATTCTATACATGAAATTTTATATTTGATTTTAATTTTAATTTGTATGTCTCTTAATATTATGTGAGTTATCTAATTAAAATTAATATTTCTGAATATATTATCTGAAATACATTACATTTTTAGTATTGGTGTATTAAAACTTTAACAATCTTGTTCTTAGTGGATCACATTTTTAAGTAATTTCTCTTACTTCAGGTACAGGTTAAAGAACATAAACTTTTCAGAGTTTCAAGACATATATTAGGTCTTATGTTAAGTGAGTTGCCAGCTGAGAAGACTTTTACTTTTCCATCTATATTTTTCTGTGGACTTGTCCTACAAGACAAAGGTTCTTAGAATGGGAGTGCCTTTCATTTGCTTCTCACTGTGGCTATTAGCATTTGCTCCAAGAATGAGAGTAAGACAGCATATAGGATATTCCTACTAATCTCCCTGCTTCCAGCCCCTTTTAGCCTGGAAGCCTCTCCAACCAGCTGAGGTTTGTCTGTAGTTCCTAATGCTCAGTATGTTTCTCTTTCATGACTTTGTATCATTGGCAAACTTCAATCTCTTTTTTTTTTCAAGTCATTTACACATATCTTAAATAGCATGGATCCCAGCACAGGAATGTAGTACAACTCACCTTTCTTAACTGTGAAGACTGGTGATTTACTCCTATGTCCTGTTTTCTACCTTTTGAGGTAGGATTTCTACCTTTGAGGTAGGATTTATCTGTGCCATTTCTTTTGTGTGCCCCATCTGTTAAGTTTTCCCCAAACCGTTTGATTAAGGACTTTCTAAACTCTCTTGGAAATCTCAGTAGATCATCGCTCTCTATCCGTGTGCTTCTAAACCATTCAGAGATTTCACTTTACAAAAGCTGTGTTGCCTCTTCTGTCATGAGTCATCCAGATGTCTGCTAATTCAATTCTTCATAATGATCTGTACCAATTTGTATGGATGGCAGGCTTATGGGTCTGTAGCTCTCAAGATGTTCCATGAAAAAAACTTTGAACCTTATTGTTGTGTGTTTCAGTGTGTATAAGGAGATTTACAATTGTTGCTAATATTTTCTGATCATTTTGTTGATTTAGTTTTGTAAATTTTATATAGTTCCTTCAGTTTCTTTTAGCCTCCCACAAAGAGTTCTGGCATCATGGTCTCTCCAGTTCCCTTCAGTGAACACCAGTGGAAAGTGTTAAATTAGCTTGTCCACAGGGGTCGTGTCTTCTCTGTATTCCTTTATATTTTCATTGCCAGTCAGCTCTGCAGACTCCCTGGCAGGCTTTCTTATTCCTCGTGTCTTTGAAGGAATATTTATTGTTAGTTTGCTAGTTGTTACTCTTCTGTTTTCTTCTTCTGTACATTTCTTCTGATATCCTCTTTTATATTCCCTTGTTTATAGTCATGCTAGTTTGCTATTGCTGTTACCTAAGTCTTAATAAATGGTATGTGCTGGCCTTGTGCTTACTACACAGCATCTTTAAGTAGTTTCCACAGTACCTGCAGGGATTTAATTTTTGTTCTTTTGATATGTTTATATAAAAATGTCCTCGTTTTTATGTATACTTCCAGATGTATTGCTCACCAAAGGCAGAATTTCCACAGCTATCCTTTCCTTGTATACCTGTCACAACTTGAGTGCAAAGCAGGTAGTTAGAAATTTGTGAGATTTATACTTCCAAAACCAACATAAGTGCACAAACAGTACATGAATTACACATGCACAGTATCACTGAAGGTTTTGAAAGCTATCACGTATTTCAGAAGTGTGGCTACACATTTTGCTGGGTAGTCTGGTGGGGTTTTTCCACTGACATTGGCAGACTACTCAAATGGGGTATTGAGAGCATTAGAAGCAGTATGTGGAGTACTCTTTCTGAGTCATTACTGATCCTTTGCTCATAATATTTGAATCTCCTGCTCTTTTGTGCTAAATATATGATGTACACTGATGTGAACAAAGGAGTTTTTTTGACTGTTGGGGTTTTTTTACTTCAGTGTAAATGGGTCAATTAACTAGAATTTTGATCCTTCAAAGTAGGATTTACTATTTTAGTGTGTATTTTTGAATAGGCTGGTTCTAATTCACCTAGATGTGAATATCTGATCTTCCTTTTTTGTAAAGTCCTCTGTACAGCAGGAGTGGAAGCTACACTTCATTTTGAGAAAAGTGTTGAGCTAAATTTGCAGATTAGTTATCGCTCAGACAGGAGCAGCTTCAGATGCTGAAACTTGTCCTTTTCGACATATCCAAAAAACTGTGCAGTCTAGTACCATGCATATCAGCATAGTGAAATTATTTTATAGCAGCTGAATATCTGTCCTGTAATGTTTTAAATAGTTTCATTTCTGATAAATAAGTTGCATATTAAGTATTTAATTTCTATTTGCTTTTGTAAAGGATTCTTAATGGGTTCAGTAAGTACAGGTTGTTCCAAGTGATACTCATGCATCTTAGAATTACTTAATTAAAATAGTAAGAAATCATTTGGCTGTCTTATGGTATGCTTGAATTTTATTTTTTTTCATGTGTTTCAGGTAAATATGCTGAAGATATATTTGGTGAACTTTTCAATGAAGCACACAGTTTCTCATTTAGAGTCAACTCCTTACAAGAACGTGTAGATCGCTTATCTGTCAGTGTTACACAACTCGATCCAAAGGAAGAGGAATGTAAGTTACCTCCTGCAGGGAGGATTTCTTATTTTGTGACAAAATCAGACAGCACTGATAGGTGAAATGGAAATAATAATTGAATAGCTTAAATCATATCTATAAGAACACAGAGCAAAGCATCATAAGGTCCATTTCTATTTCTGCTACAGGTTTCTTTTATAGCCTTGAGCTGCTTTCTGAGCTCAGCATTTTCTTGGTTACTGAATAATACTGTTACTAATGAATTTACATAAAAATGGCTACAGGAGTATCTGTCACTTCGGTAGTGTTATGTATTAGGAATATTAATGATATTGTGTAATGTTATGTGAATGCCTGGAGATAAGTCTATACACTTCTTTAAACCTTTCTACTAGTTCTCATGGCATGTAAACATTTGTCCAAGTAGGATTTTTGCATTTAACTTGTACCATCTCACTTTCTGTATGACGTTACAGTTGTATAGCTTCATTTATTGATGCTGTATAACCTCTTGGATTCTTCCTAAATAGCTTTAAGTATTATAAATATTGGTTAGCACTGAGAAAACAAGTACTCTCAAAAGTCATCAGCTCACGCCTATAAGACAGAATTTGTATGGAATTTTAAAGGATTCCTAGGCTTTGTGATGAGTACAGAAACATTGAGCACCTAACGCGTAAATGCCGTGAAGCTCTTTTCCCTTCCTCGATATCTGTTGGTTGCAGGTAAAAAATCTTATAACCCCAAATAATTTAGGGTGTTCTAAACTATGTGCTGAAGACCTAGAAAGTAGAGGAACATCCCATCATGAAAAATAACTTCGGATTGCTTGTGGGATCCAATTTTAAACTATAGAAAGCTGTTTCAGTTCTGAATGTCTAGATATAATAATTGTGTATTATTACATTGTGGGATTATAATTGTGTATACAGAAAAAAATGAAGTGTCAAACCAGGAGCGTGGTCTTCAGGCTGTCTTTGGTTATAGATGTCAAAATTTCACTAGTAGCAAAATTAAGCTAAGGGAAGTTTCTATCTGTATTTCGCGTGACATTAATTTTAGAACAGGTTTTGAAAGACAGCTGTTCACAGCTAGTAGCAGATTTTCCACAAAATCTTGACTTGCCTAGGGGAATTCTTACATTAATGGGATTTTCCAAGTCTCTTGATAACTGAGCATAAATCACACCCATACATCTCTTTTTCCGATTGTTGTGGTTTAACCTGGCAGGCAGTTAAACACCACACATCCCCTTGCTCACCCCTGCTCCACAGTGGGAGGAGAGAGATAATTGGGAAAAAAAAAAAAAGGTAAAATCTGTGGGTTGAGATAAAGACAGTTTAATTGGACAGAAAAGGAAGGGAAAACATCAATAATAATATGAAAATATACAGAACAAGTGATGCACAACGCAATTGCTCACCACCTGCTGACTGGTGCCCAGCCGGTTCCTGAGCAGCAGCCCATCCCCCAGACACCTTTCCCCCTGGGTTTATATACTGAGCATGACACCATATGATATGGAGGGTCTCTTTGGCCAGTTTGGGTCAGCTGTCCTGGCTGTGTCTCTTCCCAGCTTCTTGTGCCCCCCTATTCTGCTTGCTGGTAGGGTGGGGTTTAGAAGCTGAAGAGTCCTTGACTGCTGCTCAGCAACAACTAAAACATCAGCGTGTTATCAGCATTATTCTCATCCTAAATCCCAAACACAGCACTATACCCGATATTAGGAGAAAATGAAATCTCTCCCTGCCCAACCAGGGCATTTTTGCTGTGATTGGATAATGATAAAAAATCCTTTTCATGTACCATAATAAATCGTCAGCAGTTGTAATTTTGTAAGAACCAAAACACTCTGGAGTGTTGATGGCATTTCCGCATTTACTCTTGACAGCCTAGTTTTGGTTTAAATCAGAGGGAGATGTATGTTGATATGTCATCTCTAGTATGTTAATCATTCACATTTCCAGAAAATGGAGAGACCATTTAAGCCATTGAGTTAAAGCATCCAGGGATGCTACAGCATAGCAAGATGGGAATTGGTACTATCCTGTATAAAAGGCCTTTGACAAGTTTGGCTGTAGGTTTCAGAACCAAAAATCCCTAACTATTTGATATTAGAGAATTGCTAGAAGTAGTTTTAAATAGTGTGTAGTCCCCAGTGCATCATACCAAGACATTTTCACAGAACTGCGCGTGCTGCAGTGTTTGCTGAACTGTATAGCTAAAGAAAGGTACAGGCACTGCAGTTAAAGGAAATGGGGCTGGGAACAGGTCTACCCAATGAAGTCCAGCGTGGCTCAGTGTGACTCAAACCTAATCCCCTGGATTTGTGTCTCACACCGTAGGATAGCAGTGACTACTAGTACTTCAGAGGATCACGTGCAGTCCTCAGCATCAGGAGCTGTTAAATGACTGTTTTTATTAACCTAAGAATATCCAGTCCCTGAGCAGTACCCAGTGCTCCTTATTCACAAGTGTCTGCCTGGAATGAGTCACCACATGAGGACAAAGGAGATGAGAAGACTTTTGATATTATATTTCCTTAAAAGTTACGGATCAGGAAACTTTCTTCCTTCGGTATACTGTTTTGGGTTTGACTTCAGAAATCCATCACAAATAGTTTAGGTTTAGTCCTAGTGTGGACTAGAATCACTGAAGGATGTTAATGCATGAAGGGGAGGGGAGGGGAGAATATTTGAATTTACCTTTTTTAACCCTCTATGCAAGAATTAGGCAACTTTCAGTACTTCTACTCAGCTAACAGCATGAGTAAAATGGGATATACTTGTGAAATGAGTCTCATCTGCTCTTTGCCAGGAGGCAGTAATAGAAGATTTAATGGGTTCCTTTGGGCCCGTGCTATTACACAAGAGAAAGAAATTAAGATTCATTTAAAGCTAAGTGGCATGAACGGAAACAGCCCCAGTCAGATTCGCTAAACGAGATGCAGATACTTGAAAAGATGTTTCTGGTACAGTCAGAGTAATAAAAAAACTCTGAATTTGTTTGAACAGTCTGTGTGTTTTCTCATTTTGAATTATTACAGTATCTCTGTGAAAGAATAAAACCAAGTTGAAGATTGTATCTTTAAGAGCCTAAATCCTTTGCACAAATTTTTCTGTCATAGAAGAGTTGCTATGAACTTGGTTTGGTTTGAATTATCACGCTGTTTTCAAATTCTTCGTTTCTCAGAATTATTAATTTCATATTTTAATAGATTTTTTAAAATACTTTATTCTTTTCATATACATGTGGGTTTTTCCCCTCAGAAGATACCAAACTTGTATGCAGACAAAAAGAAATCCTCTGCTTTCCATCAGTGAAGTCAACTTTATTTCAGTTGTATGGGAAATAAGCCCGTATGTGTCCAAGAGTAATAATATCTTGGGTCCTTTTAGGACTGAGAAAACACATTCTTGCTATAAAGCTGAACTAAGGTCGACAGCCTCACTAGCCATGCAATATAAGGTGTCCTCATAGGTGAGAAAATAAATCCTGAGTATAGTTTCTTTGCAACCATTTTTTGCTTCAGTATTTACTTTATAAGTAACATTACTAACTCTGTCCATATATGTGCAAATTGTATAAGTAAAATAATATTTTTCTTAATTGATCAAGTTTTTGTGAATTTAATTGTGCCTTTTAAGTGTGAAGTACTGCTAAAAGTGAATAATGTCATACCTGTAGAAATTTGACCGTTTTGAAAAGAATATTCATTCTAGCATTTATGTGGTTCTTTTTTGAAATGCTGATACACGGTACAGCTCTGATCTACAGTGTCGTGAGGTATTGGAAAATAGTTTTGTATCACTCAGAAGTAAGTAACATCAGGGCAGAAGAAAAATTCATAAACTCAGAGTTTATCAGAATATTTTGGTATTAATTTAGTGGTTCTTTCAATGTGAGCTGCCTAATTCTTCTTGAGATTTTAATCTCAAGGGCAGTGTATCAAATTCTTGATTTCTATAGCATATCTGTTACAACTGTGACAAGCAACTTAAATAAACCTAATGGCAGAAGTGCTGTGGGTGAGCAGCCTGGCACACTTCAGGAAGGGAATCAAACAGTGT
Organism: Gymnorhina tibicen; assembly: GCA_013399875.1. NCBI lineage: Eukaryota > Metazoa > Chordata > Aves > Passeriformes > Artamidae > Gymnorhina > Gymnorhina tibicen. The sequence continues at coordinate 974,997 of VXAZ01000289.1, read as the reverse complement.
TGTAATTGTGTTTCAGTGGACTTCTGGCTTTGAATACATGTGCTCGTTGTTTTTCTCAACGTTCTATAAATATTGCCCTGTCATTAAAACAATAGTAGTTCAGAAGTTTGGCTGGACTAATGCCAAAAAGAAATGTGATGTTTTGCTGTGGGGAAAAAAAGGTGGCATGTGGTGGGGAGCAATCTAAAAATTTTGACAGATAATTGTGGTCTGTATACTTCTGAAAATGGGAAACTTGATCAGCTTTAAAGTCTGGATACTCAGCCCCTTGTGAGACTTAGAATGAAAGGGTAGTTTATCCCAGTTTAAAGGGCAGCTCACTGTCTCTAGCCTCTGAAGAGGATTTTCCCAAGTATAAAAGTGTATAAATGTAATCATAATTAAGAACAGGGAGCACGTGAAAATTGGGTCATGATCTCCACATGTGCTATGTTAAGTGGAGAATAACACTATTGTCATCTCATTCATTAGAAATTTTACCTTCAAAGGCAAATAAAGACTGTTAAATTATATAGCAGGTCATTTTTTCTTGCACGTCTGTACTTAAAGAAAGTTGGATTCTGAGCAGGTGGGCTTGGCTCCAACTACTCTCCAGGTTCCTTCTCTAATTTTCTTATGCCCTTGATTAAATTTATAGGTTATTTAGTAAGTAAATCAGTTTTCAATTAGTGTGTCCCAGACTTAATAGTTCCGTGGTAAGACCCTGATATTGCATATTTTCAGTATAAAAAGAGGGATCTGGACAAAATACTGTTTGCTAAACAATGTAGTGGTTTTGTTGAGACTCACCGGCAAATTCAGTGCTTGATGCCCATAGATAATTCACATCTTAATGGGGCTTCCTGGTTCTACATGCTTCATTTAAAGCAGCTTCTGAGTACTCTTAAAATGATTGTTCTAACATTTACATCTTCTTTTTTTTACCTGTAGTAGTTAAGCTACATACATTCCAAAAAGTTCTTGAGCTGTTTCAGAATTTTTTAAAACAGTATTTCAGAAAATTTCTATTTCTTGTGTAGGGGAAAGCCCAAAAGAGAGTCATGTCTGATCTACAGAAATAATCTCTCTCCTTATCAAACCCACAGTCAGAGTATTCTGATGGCAGGGAAACCTAATATGCGTGCATTCTGGTAACTGTTTAAGTGGATAATCATTAAAAATATAAAATAAATAAGGTAGAAATCAAACTTTAAAATTGCAGTGTCTTTAGGAACTGAATCACACAAATCTTTACCGTAAGAGAATTTTCAACAGCACAACTCCCTACCAGTTAATTATCCTTAATGGGAAATTTACAACTAAGTTATTTATTCGAGAGTGTGTCGTTCTTTCCTCTCTGCACTTTTCAAATTGCTGGGTGAGATTTTGAACAGAGAAAGGGAATTGTGGAAACCGAGGCCACTGATTTGTATAAAATTTCCCCTAGTCATTTAGTTCTGCAGGGAGTCACAGCTGTGACATTCAAGAGTTTACAGTCTTGAAAGTTGTCATGATGAAATTCTTCAGAAAGTGTTAAGAGAGTGAACTTTTGAAAGGAATATATATGGTGTATTTATTTACTGTCTTTAGGAGAATGGTATTTTTTGGCCTAGAACTTAATCATAAATTGTGTATTCGAATGAGTGTGAAAGAATAAAAATAAAAAAACTAGTAACTTTTTTTTTTCTTCTGATGAAGTACAATGTAGTATTTGATGTATTTGAAAAGTTAAATGTAGCTAATTTCTGACAGTACACTGGTGTGCTCTTTACCTGATTTTTACTACAAATTGGGGATTGCAGTTTAATGAGAGACTTGCCAAGAGATAAAATGTTCTTTAGTATACAGATTACAGATGTGCTTTTATTTAATTTGTACTTCACCCCAAAAGAAATGCAGTTATTGTATGTCATCAGAGGGCTATTTAGATACCCTTTTTTTCCCCCCATTTTGTTGCTGACTACAAGTAAAAATGGACTGGTGCCTCTTTTTCAAAACCAGATGTACAGAAGGTTGGCTGTTTAGCTTTCTGACAGACAGTTTTTACTTATGGGGAAAATATTGTTGTGTGCAGAGGGTTAGATTGGCTAATATAATACATCTTTTCATACAATCCAAACAACAGACACAATAAAGACAAACAGGCATTTGTTTAGGTTGTTGAATGAATCTTCAAATTAAATTGTGAATATCTCAACATTTAAGGAAATTATTTAAGACCCCGTTTTTTTGTTAATTGCAGTGAACACAAGCGCTGTAGTAGGTGGACTTTCAGAAAAATATATCTGTATCAAATTTAGGATCTTGGGCTATACATAAAGTTCTGGTGTTAGGTAGGAATTAAGCAACTGGAAGCATAAATTTATCAGCATCAAGTCAAATGCCTGCAGCTTTTCCAATTCCTCCTTCAGCCGCTCGTCTCTTCTCACACCTGAATTCATACATCCAATTTGTCTGACCTGTCCCCTTGCTGTGCCAGTTTGTCAATCAGCCAAAGCCGAGTGGCTGTGGGACCAGCCAGGTTTTCACGTGTTCCCCCCGCTGAGGCTGTAAACCACGCAGGGCTTTTGTCTCCTCGCCAGCTGGCAAGCCGAACAAGTGGCTTTGTAAGCCAAGCCGTGCACAGCCCAGGATTACGCTGGGTGTGCGACGTGGGATTTACCTGATTCCCTCTGTGTAGGCGAGTTACATCCGTGTCGTGATTCTCCGTATTTTGTGTGCCACGTCCTTTCGTTTCCTGAGTAATGTTGTCCTGACGTTGTTGTTTGGAATAATGGTATGCTTTTCAAGGAATGCCTGTTACTGGGTATCAGCATAGGAAATGCTGCTTGAAATTCTGTAGTGCGTGTTTTCCGTGAAGACCTCTGCTGTGTATCTTAGGTTTAGAGAGAAAATAGTTACACTTATTGTTGGGGATTGATTGATTATCAATTGATTGATTGTCCTCTGGTGTGTTATCCCCCTATATATGTGTACCAAAAGTGGAGTTTTAAGCAAGAAAAGGGAAGTTATGAATTAGACTGGCTGTGTTTGCTCATTGAAGAGATGGAATGCTAATAAGGAGTTTGTAGAACAGTGTCAATAATATGGTGTCACATACTCTGTGAGCATTTTAATATTAAACCAAAGTACTGTATTTCTTTATTAGAATAAATTGATTTAGTTCATTGTCTTCAGAATGCACACAGATTCAAAGAGAAGTATACTAAGTTTTACTTTTGTTGGAAATGTCTCCAATAAATGACAGACAGTTAGAAATCTTGCAGGATTGCCAAGCAGCTCTGAACAAGTACATTTGGTGTTATTTGTATAACCAACAACCCAAAGGAAAAGCAGCTGAAGTATAAAAAGATCTAAGACTTAAGTTTGTAGATGAGGTAAATCTCAGTTATTCTAACTGAAATTTTGCCAGCTAATAACAACCTGTACTTCATGACAGGTACAAAATATATAGGGTTATTTATGACTGCAAAAATACCTACAGAAACTGAGACTCCTAGCTGACATTCAGACATTATAATACTTCTTTCACACACTTAAAAAGGCTTCTGAGCAGCTAATTAAAGGTATTAAAAAGAATAAAAGACAGTGATGAATTAGAACCTAAGGGTGAAAAGGAGGAAACTCCTCCAGGAGTACACAACCTTGCCAAGTGTAATAAACTTCAAAAGCCAAGCTGAAAATCAAATAAATCCCATCTTTAGCCTCACAAAGGAGGTTGCCAATATGCTTAGGTAAGAAGACAGAACATTCCAGGAACTGCAAGCCTTCTGGAAAAAATCCCGCTTTCTGCCCCTTTGTGATCACACAGTAGAAATCCAGCTTGGTGTATGTACATGTGTATGGGTACACTTGTGTGTGTTACAGGAACCCGAGTGAAAATACAGTTTTCAGCTTAAACAGGTTTTTCTTTAAATTGTTGCCAAAGGCCCTAGTGGTAGGGGGCACGAGTAGAGTTGTCCTCTCATCTTGCATAAAGGGGCATTACTATCAACCTATTTCTATAAAATAAATGTAATTATTTATAGATAAAATGCATGTGCTGAAAATACTCTCTTTGCTACTATGCCTGAAAACTGGTTTCAGTATTGTTTGTGATTTTGGTAAAAGAGCCCAAACTAATGAAAAGATCTGCTGCTTTACCTAATGGAAGTCTAATGCTGATTGCAAAGGTAGCCTTGAGACACACCTGGACTTCACAGGTGCAGTAACTGAAGATCAGGGAGGGAGAGAAATATGAGACTAAATAGGTATACTGTTTCCAGAATTAAAAGTGCAAAGCTTATCAGTTGTGGTCATTTTTCCATTAATCTTTATCTAAATTTTAATGAAATAGAAAAAACTCTTTTGAAATCAAGAAGGATATGTAGGCTTTACCAGGAGTGGGTAAAAATAGTTGAAATCACTGTTTAATGTGCTATGTTCATGTAGTATTGTTTTCCTTTGGATCTTACATAAAGGTAATTGATTATTCCTAACTACTGTGCTTAAAAGTCAAGGTGGCTCTGAATTAGACAGAGAAGGCTCATGTTGATTAAACAGATTAAAAAGCATTTGACTAGTTTAATGTGTTGAAACACAGAATCACCTCCCATTCAAGCCCATTGATCTCAGTAGCATAAGCTTAAGTGATTTGCTGGTTTGGCATCTCAGTGGGCCCTCAGTGGAGCTGCTGCCTACATGCAAGGAATGCAAAGTTTGGCTTGCTGATGCCATAAAGGTAAAATCTGTATCTCAAGATAGAGTGTAATTTTTAGTAGCAAAAGGATTGTGAAATGAAATTGGTAAATGTTATTAGGTACTTCTGAACTACCGAATGATATTTTACAGCTACAGTAAGCAATTTGTTGAACTACTTAGGAGAGACAGAGTTCTGATATCTATCTAGGTGATAAAAATTTCCTGTGAAGCTAAATAGAGGATAATGTGCTAGAACATTACAGACATGTTTTTCACATAGGCTGACAATATCTTGCCATGGCAATAGTGCTAGATGAATCTGTATTTGCTGTAAATGCCTAAGATGCAAGCAGTAGTTCTTTATATTTTAACCAACGTTAGGCAGTTCCAGACTAATCCAAATAAAATTTATTTGGTGGGGTTTTTTAAATGGCAATATCCCCTTCCAGTGTCACTGCAGGACATTACAATGAGAAAAGCTTTCCGGAGTTCCACAATTCAAGACCAACAGCTGTTTGACCGAAAAACTCTGCCAATTCCTTTGCAAGAAACTTACGACATTTGTGAACAGCCTCCTCCACTTAACATTCTCACCCCTTACAGGTTAGTAAAATAAAATTAATCAAAAACAATTTCTAGCTTATTTTATGTAATAGAGAGGATATATCCAGGCACCTTGCTCACATTGAGTAGCACTTGAATATTTTAGGAGCCAGACTAGAAAACCGTGAAGCTGCTGGAGGAATAAAAGCAGCAGAAGACGTTATAAGCATTAAAACCTTACTCCATTTTACTCAAATTTTAACTCAGTGTAACATGGTAGGAAAAAGTCATTTTTATTATCTGTATTTATTAAACCGTGTAATGTACTTGGATGTGAAGTGAAGAAATTAAACACGTGTGTAGAAAGAAGGATCGTCAATAGAAATGAATGTTGTTTGCTGTCCCAGAGTCAGTTTGAATCAGTAGCTGAACATGAGCAGCCACACAAATTTGCTCAATATTTTAACAGCAAGATTTGAGTTATTGGAGTGGGAGTTCTCTGATTTATGACACTTTTTTTTTGTCTGGAGCATGTGTTAAAGTTCTCTTTCTAAAATTAGGACCTTGAATGCCAGGACAGACAGTAAAAAGTGATGGTTCAGGAGGTCAATGATCATCTCTTTTATGTTCCTCAGTAAAACATTTCAGGGTCTGAGATACTATATGTTCCTTACTATGCCCTTCCTTTGTCTTAATGTTTGGATTCATGTCTTGTCAAATAAATAGTATGCCCTGTTTGTGTCACTGTATTTCAGGGATGATGGAAAAGAGGGCTTGAAGTTCTATACCAATCCTTCATATTTCTTTGATCTGTGGAAGGAAAAAATGTTGCAGGACACCGAGGACAAAAGAAAAGAAAAGAGGAAGCAGAAGGTACATGTGTTAACTTTATATAGTTTCTCTTTGTTTTTTCCCAGAAAGGGTTTGCTTGCAGATATGCTACTTTAATAGCAATCCGAACTTGACAGAGTCATCTTTATTCAACTAAAACTACTTGTATTCATTCAGTTCCATCAACTTTAACAATTAAATAATAATAACAATAGTAGTAGTAAAATAATATAGAATGACCTAAAGCTTTCATGCTGTCTTAACATAACCAACATAATTGGTTGATTTGCCAAAACTTTTGAGTATTCTAGCAATGACTCAGAAAGGAGGAATACAGCAGGAACAAAGAATTTCACTTGAACGCTTATTTGTAAGACAAAATTTTGACAATCTTACAGGTGAAAAAGCTTGAATGACATTCTAATATATATGTTTAAACTAGAAAGAAATAAGTAGGAATATAACACTTTGCTTGTATTTTCTTAAAATTTAACAAGCACTTTTGCAAAAGGTAATCCTTTTTTTGTTTGACCATTACTCTGTATATTTCATACATAGTAGAGAGAGTAAATACGAGTGTCAGATTCATAATTTGATTTCAGACTTAGAATAAAAAGCTACTTAAACAGCTACTTTTCTCTGTATTATTCAGCTACTTATCCACTAGACTGAAGTTTCTGGCTCTTACAAGTCTTTCTGGTTTACATACTATGTTTAGCCTGAAAGTAAATTTTTCTTGCATTTGAAATGGGATTGTTTTTCATAATTTTGTGGCTGATGTTTATATGCAAGTAATTAAAAAACACTGTCTCAGTTGTCAGTTTTGTTTGCACAACTCTCCTACAGCAGAAAAATCTAGATCGCCCTCATGAACCAGAGAAAGTGCCGAGGGCACCTCATGACAGACGGAGAGAGTGGCAGAAGTTAGCCCAAGGTCCAGAGCTCGCAGAAGATGATGCTAACCTCTTACATAAGCACATTGAAGTTGCTAATGGCCCAGCTTCACATTTTGAATCAAGGTTCCTTTTTGTTTTTTCTATCCTTGATGAAGTGTATTCGTACTGCGTCATGAACACGCATGAGAAATGTCAATGACGAGATGCTACTGCTCCCCTTGAAATGCACTGGAAGTGACTGATTTAGTTTAATCAAAACTCAGTTTTAAAATACTTAGTGTGTCCTTGAAGGAGTAGTTACTATGTTGTTATTTTTAAGGGTAGCGTGTATCCTCATTGTATCCTTGAGGATGTTGTTGTCCTCTACAGCTTGATGAAGGTGTAGTGTCACTGCTGCAAGCTTGCACCCAGGTGTGCCACTACATTCCAGTCCTGACCTACAAAATCCCTATTATTCCAGCCTCTTGATTTTTCTTAAGCAGACACTGCCAAGACTATATGGTGTGTGTGATGTGAACAAACATCCACTTGGAACTCAAATGAGAATGCTGAGCTTCTCTTTACTCTTGAACAAATCCCTGATTTGATTGACATTTCTGGTTATAGCCTATTACAAAATCCAACCTGTTGAATTCTCATTTCACAGCACGTATTTGCTGGTGGCTAAAAGTAGCATTTCACATGGTAAATACCTGCTGTGCTTATGCTTCTGGTCTTTGTGCAAGAACAAGTCCATTTTACCAGCCAAGAAACATCTGATAGCAAAGAGGGCTGACAAGTAATGTTAGAACATTTGGGGATATATTTTTGGTTTGGGGGTTTTAGGTGTTTTGTTTTGTTGGGGTTTTTTTTTTAATTAAAAAGCATTCATTGTCCTTCCAAAAAAATGGTTAATTTTTTCCCTATCTTTCTGTGGTCTAAAACACACCATAAGAGAGTATTTTGTTTAGCTTTGTAAGGCCTTCAAACAAGTTCAGTAGTGATGGTGAGTAATTACGACAACTCTAGGAGAGAGTGTTTGCTGCCTGAAAAATAGAAAAACCCGCTTGTAGAAAACTTAGCTCAATTCAGAATGTGAAAATGCTCAGTGCATTTCACTCAGTGGGGTGCAACTTAAGTTATGGTGATTAGCATTTTTCTAGGAACAGCTTTACAGTATCTCTGTAAAGTGCTGTGTCAAGTCATTGGCAGAAACATCTGCTTTCCTGCTGTCCTTTTGTTGTCTTGTACGTTGGGTTCCACTTTAGACATGCTCGTTGCAGGTATCCTTTTATATCCAGGACCCTGGCCTAAACCTTGATTATCTCAGTACTAGTAATGCAATTATTAATAATGCTGAAGTGCTTGGGAGCACTGCATGTGGAGAGCATGTTGTTCAGATACAGAACAGCACCATGCTTTGGAATAAGAAGAAGATTTTCACCTCTGAAAAAATTTAATAGGTTTAGATACTACAGTGGTGGCATTATGTGGAAATGTAGAGTGTTGCTTTACTTGTTGGAAAGTGTTCTACAAACACTTTTGCTCTGAATTTAATACAGATTTTTTAAAACAAAAATCTGTAATTGAATAGTTAATTCAAATTTACTAACTGATCAGGTCCTTGAGGTGTGTCTATAAAGTTGTCATTAACAAGTAAGTTGAATCATCTTTATTTAGTGCTACTACTCAATAATAGATATTTATTGAGTCCTATGTCTGTCTATTAAAGTAGTCTATTAAAAGTTCTCTGTATATACTGGAATAAAGATCCTCTGACAGAAGTTCAGCTAAATTATTCAGTTGTAAATTCTACCATTCTAACATCAGTGGATGTTTCATGAATGTTATTAAAGAAGAGTAGTTCTGATTTTATTGCTGTGTTTACTTAACTAAAAATAATGTGACTAATAAACACTAAGGTCACACACGTACTGTAGAAACTATCAGATATACCTGTCAAAATCAAACCCTTGAGCTGCTAGAAGTAATCATAGGGAAAGTGGGATAAATTATTGAAAAGCCACGCTGTATAATGTGCAACACTAGTGAGGAGAAGATACTTGCATTCAGAAGTCAGACTGAAGTATAGAACCGTAGCTGAGGGCACTAATACTTACTCCTACTAAAGGTGAAGTTGGATCATTTCTCCCTGTTTTTCTACAGATCTCAAGCATACGTGGACCACATCGATGGATCGTATTCCCTTTCTGCATTACCCTACAGCCAGATGTCTGAGCTCCTGAACAGAGCCGAGGAGCGCGTGCTGGTCAGGCCCCACGAGCCGCCGCCGCCGCCCCCGATGCACGGAGCCGCGGAAGTGAAGCCTGTGCCTCCCTGCGTTAGGTACGAGCTGGAAGAGCCACGTGCACATCTGTCGGGCTGGTTTTCTACCACGCCACTAACAGCTGTTAGAGTTATTTCCGTGCTGCCCAGGCAGTACAGGCATCCCAGGGGCTGTGGCAGCCCAAAGCCCCAGCGTGCCTGCAGGAACAGGGCTGCCGGGAACTGGTCGGGAAGGCCGGCATCTAAATCCCATAGGGAGCTCTGGTGGAGACAGGCCTCACCTTGCCATTAATACTGCGACCGTGTTGCCTTCTGAGTTAAATGGCAAGACAAATAACTGTATGGAAAATGTTCCTCTGAAATAGGTTGGCATTTCAGGATGTAGCTTTGGAGTTTTGGAAATTTGTACAACTGAGCTGTGTTTCAGCCTTCATGAAAGGCCTTCACAGTAAGACAGCCAGCTGTCAAAACTATGTATTCATCGCATTTGCTAAATTGCAAGTGCTTCCCTCTCCCAAAGTGTTTTTATTTTCTATTTCTTTGTACCTTTTCAGAAGTGGATACATACATAGAATATTTTCTAGAGGTGAAAACTGTTACTGTTCTCTCTTGTTTTCTTCAGTTCACCTATTCATTGCCCCACAATGACTATCTAGCATATAACTACACCTCTCTGTACATAGTATTGATGACCTTTGATATTAGTCTCATTCGTTTTGTCATCACACCTGAAATATGTATTTCAAATTAACTTGCCCTCACTGTTTGCATTGTTTTGTTCTGGTTTTAAAGTTCTGTGAATCAAAGCAGTTAATCAACTGCTAGTTCCCTTACTTCAGAAAAATAATTTGGATTTACTTAGGGACAACAGGGAAGAATTATACTAGTATAGGAAGCCTTTGATAAAGATGCAGGTACATTGTATAAGAACATAAATTTGGTTAATGGCTGAATTTGAACAGAGGTCTGTTGGAAACCTGATCCATGCTCCATACTGAAAATTAGATTTCCTTGTTTATGAGGTGTGAACAAACACCCTGAAATCGTCATAGTACATAATGCTCTTTAATGCCCAGGTTTCAATATTCTTAAGTTGCAGAAGTGAATCTATTACTATTTCTTCCACTCTCTAGCTCTAATGACCTTGTTCTGTTATTGGATATTGCAGTTCTACTCCTGGCTTGGTAGAAAATCGTCCTCAGTCACCAGCAACAGGCAGAACACCGGTGTTTGTGAGCCCCACTCCTCCTCCACCACCACCACCACCTCTCCCATCTGCTTTGTCGACTTCATCATTAAGAGCTGCAATGACTTCCACCCCTCCACCCCCAGTCCCACCC
>VXAZ01000289.1:936767-964429 GCA_013399875.1 Gymnorhina tibicen | reverse complement strand
CACAGCTGCTCTGCAGGCCCCAGCTGTGCCACCTCCACCAGCTCCTCTCCAGATAGCTCCTGGAGTTCTTCATCCAGCTCCACCTCCAGTTGCTCCTCCCCTAGCACAACCCTCTCCCCCTGTCACTAGAGCCACCCAAGTGTGCGAAGCTGTACCTGTTCACCCAGTTCCTCCACAAGCTGAAGTACAGGGACTTCCTCCACCACCCCCACCTCCTCCGCTGCCACCTCCTGGCATTCGACCGTCCTCCCCTGTCACAGTTGCAAACCTTTCTCACCCTCCTCCTGTTCTGCACCCTCCTCCCACAACCATTGTCCCTGGCCCTCATGCACCCATAATGCCTCCGTCTCCACCATCCCAAGTGATTCCTGCTCCTGAGCCCAAACGCCATCCTTCAACTCTTCCTGTAATCAGTGATGCTAGAAGCGTTCTGCTGGAAGCAATACGGAAAGGTAATGTTGGCTGTTAAGCAGCAAAAAGAACAATCTCAGAAACCTGCTAAATACACGTGACCTTTGAGAGATGGAATATTTCACATGTGTAAGAAGTTAGAGGAATGCATCTTAAGTCCATTTCTGTTTTCTGTCCTCTACAGTGTATGCATTGCCAAGTAGACAGGTTTTTTTCCGTTTGTAATTGCACTTACCAGATGTTTAGTTTGGATGGCAAAACTGGTTCTCTGTGGAAGTTAGATTACAGAAGAAAGTACATGTGTTTGCAGATGATCTGTGGAGATTATCTTTCCATTTCCATTTACCTGAAAATGTAGCTATTTCTGATAATCTACAGATGGTGTAGAAGACAAAAGCGTTGGTTTTCACAGACTCGTAGATAAAAGCAAAACAGATCAATTGGCATTGGAATTTTGATCATCTGTCACTGTATTACAAAAAGATATAAGCGACTTTCAGAAATCGTTGCTGAAGATTTCAAGCTGTAAAGTATCTGATCTGGACACAGCGCAGTAGCGGAGCAGCCTTTGCATTGCAAGGTGCCCATGGCAGAGTGCAAGGGAAGGGCAGAGCTGCAGGGCAGTGTTTTCCTGATGATCTCATGAGGAGCTGTGTGTAAGCTGTACCTTTCAGCTTATTGTGCCCATGGCCAGGAAAATCCCCGCTGCACTGTGCGTGCTGCTGTTTGATGGTGGGGTGTCTTTCAGTAGTGAAGCTCTCTCAAATGTTTCAAGTTCCTGTGTTCTTCTACCCTTCCCCTGCACAGCAGCACAGCACAGAATCTGTAATATGGTGCTGTAAGATCAGCAGATAGGCTATAGCAATAGTTCAAAATATTTTTGCACATCTATATGCACATGAATTGATAACATCATCGAGTCTAAAGAAATGTTGACAACAGTTGAGTACAAGAGGGGTGTGTGAACATGCGTAGAGAATGTCAGCAAAAATAAGAAGGTAGAGCCTGCTCGTATAATCTAGGTGATTGCTGAAAACACTTTTGACCGAGTCATGCCCAAGAAACAAAGGCTCAAGTTACCACAGCTTAAATTCTACCTAAGGTCCTGTGCTTGGGTTGCCTGTCAGCTGACAGCAGAGAATATTAAGTACAGGATGTAGGTCATTCTTAGTCTGTGTCAGGCTGGGATGTTGTGAGTATAAAACCAAAATATATAATCTCTGTCATGTTTTTAACCAAGTTGCTGGATTTAACTTTCTGATACCTTTGGTATGTCTTATTTCTCCTTTGTGTTTGATCTCCAAGTAATACTTTAGCCCAAACCAGATCATTATATCATAAAAAACAGGGTTACAAGAGGTCCTGTCTTGTTAGGATGCTCAAATAGCTATAAAATTTCATTAAAATCATGAATAGAGACTATAGAAAATGTCTGGAAATGCAAACAGCAAAATGGCTTAATCACTTACAGTGGTACTAAAAATGTATTTTTGATGGGAGATCAGAACCAGGGTATTACAGTAGAAGGTCTCATGATCCAGTCTGCCACTTCAATACTAACATTCCTCTCTTTAAAAACGTGACAAAAAAATTTTCTACCTGAGCAGGACAGCATCCTCTGTCTTCATTTTTGCTTGTGAAGCATTTAGCTCAGTCGTGAGCTAAATACATTTACAGTGGTGAAGGAGGAGAGTGACATGTTTGTGATCTGGTGTTCTCCAGGTATTCAGCTCCGCAAAGTTGAAGAGCAGCGGGAACAGGAAGCTAAACACGAGCGCATTGAGAATGATGTTGCCACCATCCTCTCCCGTCGCATTGCTGTGGAATACAGTGATTCAGAAGATGATTCAGAATTTGATGAAGTAGATTGGCTAGAGTAAAATTATTACATTGCTGTACACTGCAAAATCGAATGCTAATGTCCATTGTGGTGCTTGTTCTTTGAAAGTTTGATGGTCATTTCTAGTGTTTTTTGTATTCTTTTCTTAACATAATTAATCCATGTTTTTCTACTTTTCAGTTTACAAAGAGCTCCTAGTGCATCTTCAAAACTAAATGTTTTACAGTGGCTTTTCTTACACATCTCTTTTGGAAGAACATACTTTGTTCCAATAGACCACTAAGTATTAAGCATGGGCAGCTGTTGGTAGAGTAGCAGTTTCAATTTTTTGGCATATCTTAACTGTGCACTTTGTGAATTTTAAGTTGATGAAGGCAACTGAGGTTGACATTCCAAGGGCAGCTGTATGTACTAATGAGCCTTATTCCACTTCTGATAGTGTTTTAGAACATTAAACCTAGCTATCAAAATATCACTGCCTCGATCAGACCTGTACACTAAAAGTACATATAGTTAGCAGCACTGAACACACTGAAAAGCAAATGGATCTTCGGGGGGGGTTATTATTGTTTTATTGTTGTTTTTAAATAATTATGGCCTTATTTGAATGTTTAGAGATTCCCCTTCCCTTCTTCCCTCCCAGGTACATATTGTGTGGTACTATTTTTGCCTGCATAATAAAAGTTTAAAGTTTTTTTTTTCCTTGTGAAATCTTTTGACTTAAACATGCTGTGTAACTTATGTAACTGTTAAAATAACAGTTTGATTTAATAAATGGTTCATTTTAAATGTTCCTGGGTGTTGCTTTTTCAATGAAGCCTTCTTTTCACTGGTATATCTGAGAGATCCTTGGATTCCAAATATTTAATCTGTGGTGCACAGAGTTACAGTAAATATTCTGTACCTGATCTAACAAGAAACTATCATTAAATGATATCTATATGCACATCTACTGGGAAAAAAACCCAGCTGAAATCTTATCATGATCTTAGTTTACAAAAAAATACAAATACAGAATTGGGAGCTTGCGTCTAATTGGCCTTAGAGTTGGGTTGGTTTTTTTTAAGAAACACTTTACCATCAGTGTATCTTGAGGAGAAGCAGCAGTTAAAATCATGGTTGATGAAAGATGACTTTTTAAGTGTTGTCTAGCAGTGTAGTGCATCTTTTGCACAGTTTTTGTGTTTCTGTTCCCTGGAATAACTCCTTCAGGTCTGAGCACATAGTCAAAAGCCTGTTGAGAAGGGAAGCATGAGAGAGAGTGCAGGAGCTCTCTTATCCTGTGATCTTGTTCCTGGAAGATGGAATTGTGTAATAGAGGAAAATAAGTCTTGAAAGTCAGAATGAGATTTCTGAATGTGGCACATTAAATGTTCTGTGTGTTACAGACCAGTTTGCTGGTCTATAACATATAGACATGTGGCTGTGAGCCTTTTCTTGGAACTGGGCAAAACTCCCAAGGTATAGACTGGGGTAGGAATAGTGTACAGCAACCCTGCCAGCTCCACTGGCACCATCTCAGCCTTCACTGTAATTTTGCACATGGCCTACTATACTCAAGACTTTTTCAACTTCAGCAGTAATGCCTCTATTGGTTTTGTGGAAAAAAAATGATTGTCACAATTTGTGAATCTGCGTCTTTGTAACTACAGCCGCAGATCTCTGCAGTGTTCTCTTGGATAGTTTCTTCACAGCAACACCATGTGGTTTGTTCTGCCATTCTCCGTTAGCTTCCGACGTGCGTGTCCTTCTTAACCCCTCGTTGTGATGGTAAAGGAAGGGTGTCAGAGGCACGCTGCATGAATATTTGATGGTGCTTCCTTGGATCTCGGTAATCCTAACTCACCAAACCTAACTAACTTGCCCAGTAACTACTTGTGAGAGATCCTATTTACTCAGCTGTAAAGATTAGAGACCTTAAAGCAAAGTGCATTGTATGCACCTGCAGCTCCCCTTTAACCAGGGACCCAGATCTGCACTCCAGGCAGCTGAAAGAAGAGCTTGTCCCTAAATGCTGTGTGTAGGTAGTTCTGCTAATCACAAAATCACATTTCAACTGATGTTTATACCTGTTGCTTGCTCAAGTCTCTATAAACTCCTGATTTTTCTGGTGGATATTACAGAGAGCAGCCTCCATTGTCACTTAAATGGAGCAGCAGCATTTCTGTGCCCAGGTTGTAACTGTTCAAATTAGAGCATCTCACCATCATGCCTGCATTTGTGGGCGTGCTCTGAGTGCGTCCAGGAGCTTTGAACTGGGTACAACTTACCTAAAGTGAAGAAAAAAGAAAGAAATTAAAGCAAAAAAATGGCCCTTACATAACTGCAGCTATCACACAGCAGACTTGAAGGTATAAAAAAAATCCTTATTGACAAATGGTTGTTACTGACCTGCTTTGCTGTCTTACTGATTAATAATATCCCTTCCAAGCCGGTACCCTGGGCAGACAAAGCACTCATTTAATATGACACAGTCACACGAAGTAATGAACCTTGTCTGAGAAAAGTCAAGAGTTAAATTCAGTTAACATTTCAAAGGCAGGATTCTTGGCCTTCTGCCACAGCTTTCTGCCATAGCAACTCGTCTCCAGATAGCAATAGCATGATTCACTAGTAGCAAGAGGTGATTGTTGAATTTGAATATTTGTATTTGTAGATTGACTCCGAGCCGTGCATTTGCAATCTCGGTGATTTGTGTCCCTCTTACTGTGGTCTCCAACCGCCTTTCTCATTCGGTGGAACGCTGTGCAGAGGGCTGCTGGGCTCTTCATGCCTGTGATTAGATGTGTAATAGATTATTGATTGCTTTGTCTTGTAAGGTACTAAATCAAGTCTTCTGTATTGAACTGTTTACAGAGTCTGTTGTTTACCTCTGTACATTTGCAGCAGCTGGTTAAAACCCAGGCTTGAAGTATGACACAAAAATAATGTGTCAGTAATGTTCCATATAAGTGAAGAGAAACCTTTGTTCATCTTCACCCTTTTCTCAAACTGTAATCTGGGACAGTTAAAAATTATCTACCTCTCCTACTGAGAACTGGGGGGGGGAGAGGGGAAGAACAATATAAAAAGCATAGAAAGAAGAAATAAAAGCTACTTGGCAGAAGACTAGGGAGGTGCAGAATTGGTCACTTGGGGGTTTTATCAAAAGATAAAACAATAACAATGCAGCCATCATGGACAAACCAAAACCAAATCAGTAAATGGAAGAGAACAAGGACTGAAAGAACAAAAATTAAAAAGAGATAAATCTGGGGTGTTTTTTTTTTACTGGTGTGATATGAACAGTAACAATTAAATACTAGATATTATTAAGGGATTATGTTATCACAGTAAATTGGGATTTTAAAAAGCAGGAGGCATATTAAAAGACCTTTAGTTGTTAAAATTATTCTTTTTTGCATGTTGCACAGGGGTGCACTCCTCAGCATTTAGGTGGACACTGACACACCGTTGCCTGTCTGATGGATGCCCAGACTAATGTTCCTCAAAAGGTGCCCTGGGACCCGAGTGTGCCAACAGGTACCCGCAGTCCCCGAGGCATTGCAACACACTCTTCAGGATGACGGGACCGTCTCGGCTTGGATGCAGCTGCCACCCCTGCAGTGCACCCCCACGCGATTTACCTGGAGGCTGTGAGCCTTTGTCTGCTGGGAGGATGCAGATGGGAACAGCCTGTGCCGTGGGCTGCCACATCTCGGTCTCCCCAGCCCCTGGATCCCCACGGGGAGGGGGTTCAGGGCATGGTGCAGAAGCCCCTGCTTGACAGGCGGGTGCAGCTCACGGCAGCGCACCCACAGCAGTGCAGGGTTCTGGCAGCAGCCAGAGCCCCGAAACTCAGCTTTTCCACAAACCGCAGCAGTTCCAAGAGGAGACACGGAGGCAAAGCCTCAGCACAGGCTCTGCCACCCAGGGCTGCATCAGCAAAAGGTCTGACAGAAATTCGACTCGAGCTCCATCAAGTGTCCACTCTGTCTCCTCAGCTACAGGCCAGAATGAGTTTTACTCTGCCCGATTCTCTTTTGCAAGTGGGGACATTGAACACCAGGAGAGGAATCACAACCAGAGACCAGGGGCAGCAACAGGCATCTCCCTTTTTGGACCCTCTGCCGATTCTCCTCTCTCCTTTCCCTCCTGACTACTTTTCACACTTGAACAGTTCTCGGGGGTGGTAGTCTGCCCACAGGAGGCTTTTCACACGCTCTCCGTGGCTGCAGCTGGGAGAGACCTCCCCGATTCCCAGACTGCTTCTTGAGTACATCACCAGCCCTTGGTAGATGTGAGTTCCCTCCGTCTGTCCTTTGAGCTGCTTGGGACAGCTCTCCCTTCCCTCGTTCAGCCCTAATGAGCTGGGTCGGGTTTAAGTGCTTAAAAAGCAGGTTCCTGGCAAGTCGGGGACTTGCTTTTTGCCAGCATGTATGCAGAGAGCGCTCCCATGAGCGAGTGACTTGGCTGTCAGCTCTGAGGGCTTAATGAATGCCTGGCAGCACACCACCAGGCAGCTGCAGAGGAGCAGGCAGGGGATGGGGACCTCATCCCCATCCCAGCTGCTGCTAGAAGAGGACACATGGACAAACCTCAGGATATGGGCACTGGAGTACAGAGCAGATACGGCAAGGCTGGAGTTGCGCACCCCATTCTGTTGCCATGGGACTGGTAAGATGTGATGCTGCACAGCCTGTGCTTTTTCTTTGATCTCTGCCCTCTGCAAGCAGACATCTTTCCCCCCGCTAGTTCCTGTGCCTGGAGAACGGGTTCTGCCACATTAGTCATTGCTCATGCTCCTCAGCTGCCAGCAACCCTTGACAGCAGCATCAGTAACAGCCTCTAAAGAAAATTGCATCCATCCCATTTCTTCTAAATTCTTATTTTTGCCACATTTGCAGGCTCTGAGCAATTGCTCCAGCTACCTTCCTTTTGGCAACTGGAACTGTCTGGGTACAGATCAGAGAAGTCATCAAGCATCTCTCACCAAACGGGGATGAGTATTCCCCTTCTTATGTTTCTTTATCCAATGGTTTGATAACCACTTTCAGACACAAGACGGCTGAGGGCCCCCTACAGACAGGTCGTTTTCATTTTCCACCTCCCCCGTTTTAATGCCTTTAATGTCAGTGTTATTTATTGCAAAACTTGTGACATTTTCTCACAGCTTCATGGCAGTATCTGTCTCCAAGAAAAGCTTAAAAATATATGTCCCTTTCATGAGATCTTACACTGTGTTTTAGCCACTTCTACTCCTCTGCAAGGCATTTCCTTCACCACAGTTTTAAAATCTCAGAGCAGGTCTCCTTCCCAACCCACCCCAGTGCCTCCTGCGGAGCAAGCATCCACGCTCAGTGACATATTATCACAGCTTGATTTTGCACTTCAGTACCAGCCAGAAATAACTCCAGAAACAGCCTGAGACTTCTAACCTTGTGAGAAAGCAGCTCACAGCCCAGGTCTTGGCATGCTGGTGTAGTTCAGAAATTCCCTTTCACACCAAGCAAATGCTGGAGGCTGGATTTTTCCCAGTTGCATTTTGGCAAAGCCAAAACCAGATTGTAAGCATCACCAGCAGGACACAGAGCCAACTCAACCCTGTGCAGGGATGTAGGAGACCATCAAGCAGCCTGGGCTGGGGGCTGCACCCCCACACTGCACCCCAGAGAGGTGCATCTTCTGGGTTTTAAAAGCACAAAGAAGTTAGCAATGTTCCCGAACAGGACAGGTGTTCCCCACAGGCCAGCATTGTTTGCTGGTCAGTAGGAATCCTGGCAGTAATTCAGCTGTGGTTAGCAAGAAAACATGAGGATAACTCCTTTGGTTCTGTAGACTTTGTTCTCTGCACAGTGGCTGTGGACCAGCACCTGCCAGGGGAAGTTTCAGTGCCAATGATTATCTTTGGATGGATCAGAGGTAGAAAGAAGCAACTCAGTCCCTGTTCCCACAGCAGAGAGAGCCCAGCTCTAGGAGCAGCCAAATATATCTGGGCTTCCCAGAGAGCTCCTGCAGCTCACTCTCTATAGATCTCTCTGATGGAGACCTCTAAGGTCACATGGAAAAATTACCACCCTAAATCCCAGAAATTTTAAGGCCAGGCTTTGATGCCTCCTTGGGTTTTGAAACTTTCCACTGACTTGCCACATCTCTGCAGCATGCAAAATCCCAAGATGTGAGGTTCTCCTGAAGAACCTGCAATTGCAGGTACAGCCAGCCCTATCCCCACAGTGTCCCCACAATGCTGATTTCACATCCCTTGAAACCAGGAGGCATTTTTGGGAACATGTGGGCTGAAGCTCTGGCCCAGCAGTGGCTGCTGTGGCCTCTGCCACAAGGCCTGAGAAGATCTCACAAGGGCAAGGCA
The DNA here is from genome assembly GCA_013399875.1 of Gymnorhina tibicen. NCBI lineage: Eukaryota > Metazoa > Chordata > Aves > Passeriformes > Artamidae > Gymnorhina > Gymnorhina tibicen. The sequence goes on along the minus strand of VXAZ01000289.1, from coordinate 955,829 downwards.
AAGGGGCTCTCATGGCTGCAGCCCCACGTGACCATCACCCCACATTCAGACTACCCAAATTCCTGCTGCAGCACCCTGCTGTCAGCCTCATCAGCTCCCAGTGCTGTCCAGTCAGTGACACCCAAAAGAAGTGTTGAGAAGAGGTCTGCTGGCAAAATATCATCCCCTCCCAACACACATGGGAGCAATGACTTTTTCAGGTTTTTAGTCTGTTTTAAGTAGTCCTCATATTCTCCATAAATTTCATTAGCTGGATTTATGTGGTCACTAAACTGCATGATACAGTATTATAGGCACAGCAGGAAATTATTTGTTATTCTGGTGAAAATGAGTATTTCGTAGTTTTGTCAGTGCAGGGAATTACATTATCAGGGAAATAATAACCAGCTGAACTGAAGGAGGGTTTGATTCATGGTAATTACTGATTATATGCAGATTACTTTATGGCTTTAATTCTTTGGTCTCCCACTGTTTGCTTGCTAAACCTCTAAAAAAAAAAAAGGCAGTGAGTATATGAGAGTCTTGTTTGTAAGGCAAATTACAGAACCTAATTTGTTGATTACATGAAAGGAAGCAGAGCTCTGCACAGACCAGGACAGCGGCGGGAAGGAGCCAGCAGAGAGCTGCGCTTGCATCTGTCCCTGGCTGCAGCCACTTCCGTGCTGCTCTTCAGCAGCCGGTCCACGTTCCCAAGACTGCCACCCTAACCTGTGCTTGTGGCTGGTTTTACCGGGGCCACAGCAGGCCTGAAGGTGGTCTGTGCCCTTTGTCTTTCACCCCGCTCATCAGGTGGGGTTAGGAGGATGTATCAATTCATTCGTTCTCAAGAGGCACCTAAAAACATTTCTTCCGATTCAGTGCAAGAGCCAGGCCCTTGCAAACCTTCAGTTCTAACTAGCACTATGCTTTCAGGCATCAGAAGCTGGTTAGCAAACTACAGGCTGCTTTTGACAGAAAGCTATCCAAAAATAGAGCAGAGCATCACCACTGCTTCTCAGACACTCCTGCCTTTCCAAAACAGCTTTTCTCTTACTTCCTACAGCAAACCTTCACCAGACTTGCAATCCCCAGGGATGAAACTAGCCTTTTGATCTCATATATTATTCTTAGCATTGCTGGAGCAAAATTTCAGACCATGTTCTCTCTGCGATGGAGGGATGGGGAGTGAGACCCTGCTCCCACTTCCTCTGGCTGCCTCCCTGACTGGGAAGCGTGTTCACTCCCATTGTGCCCAGGGCAGCGTGCTGATTGCATACTGCATTTGTTCTTAAAATACATAGCTACGCCCTCTTAAGTAAAAAGCGGGTGCTGGGGTTTGCATCAAAAAATATCACCCTCACAGGCTCAGAAGCATGGCCGGGTGCTCCATAGTGTCTGGGTGCATTTCTCTGCAGCTGCTTCGGCACACGTGTCAGCTGGGATCTTCCAGCTGCCAGCACTTTATCTAATAGATGAAAGGGAGAGATAGGGAAAGCGCTGTAATTGCCAGCCCAAAAGACAGCCCTCTGTGTCAGGCATGCCTGCCTGTGTCCCTGGGGTGTCAGTGCAGAGGAGCAAGCAGGGGTGAGTAGCACCTGCTGAATCCATCAAGATTGGATGGCACTTGCAGTCCATGTGACATGGACTCATCGTGACATGGTGCAGGATCAAACCCAGGCTCTGGGATGAAGGGTTGGCACCAGCAGCATCCCCTTGGCAGCCTCCAGAAAAGCACCCTGTCCCTTTGGTCAGTACCAGCCATGATGGCTCCCCCAGCCCAAATGTGGGGCAATGCTGTTCCTTCACAGAATAACAGAAAAAGAGTGGTTAGGGTTGGAAGGAACTTTAAAGTTCATCTAGTTCCAATCCCCCTGTCATGGGCAGGGATACCTTCCACTAGACCTCAAGGATGCTCAAGGTCCCATCCAACCTGACCTTGAACACTGCCAGGGATGGGGCATCCACAGCTCCTCTGGGGCAACCTGTTTCAGTGTCTCACCACCCCCACAGTGGAGAATTTCTTCCTAATATCCAGTCTATACCTACCCTCTTTCACTTTAAAGCCATTAACCTTTGTCCTAAGTCCACATTACCATTGTCACTGAATCTACATCATTCCCTTCGCTTGCAAAGAGTCCCTTCTGGATGCAAAATTGTATCCTTGGCTGTTCCCAAGTGCCCCAGCAGATGAAGCATCCTCTGACTCTGTGCCCCACACGCTGCAATGCAGAACCCCACTGAAGGAACACTGTCTTCAGAAGTGGTCCCCATTCCTGCCATAATGTCCATGGTTGTGTTTTAGCCTTTCTGTTTTGGACAGGTGGATCCACCAGCAGGCTTTTATCTGCCTGTGCAGGATGGCCACCCTTTGGAATTCTGAACTTTCTGTTCTCCCTTTGCAGGTCATATGTCTTTAGAAGAAAGATTTGTGCCACTTTATGCTGACCAGTAAGAGCTATTAATCACCACATTTCTCCTCTCATTTCTCTCATTTCAGTGCAAGAATAACAGTTAAATGGTAATTATAATGAAAGAAATACAATTTAAAGTGAAATATTTTCCTTTTGGTTGTTTGCTGTGGAAAGGCTGCTTCTTCCTCTGCTGTTTCACTAACACCCACGATCAGATAACATTTGATGAACCACCACAAATTAGGATGCAGCTGACGTCTCGTTTCTGTGCTGTTTGTGCCTGGAGGCGGTGTGTGCGGTTTTGCTTTATCACCGAGCTGGGTGCCCCCGGGGCTAACCACAACCCACTCCAGGCCGTGCCGAAACCCGCCTGAGTGAGTGTCGGCGTTTCACACGCACCCAGCAAGCCCCCGGATTGCTGCCGGGAGGAGCCGGCTGCGGGGCCGCGCTAGGGATGCGCATCGGGAGGTGGCAGCATTTCACCGCTGCGCCGAGCCCGGCCCGGGGGGAGGACAGCCCCTTGCCCGGCCACGGTGCTCTGCTCCAGAGAAAAGCAGCAGGCTTTAATCCTTTTGCTTTCAAGGCTCAGGTTTGCCATACTTTACATTTGCCGCTTATTCTTTTTATAGCTCTCCCCTTTCCCCTTTACTTTCTTCCCTCCCACACCCCTTTTCTTTATTTCTTTATTTTAAAAGAGGCAAGGAATTAAAAGAGGCCGCAAAAGGCAGCAAACCACCTGCAGCACCCGGAGCAACATCCCAAGGTCCTGAGTGCTGCTGGTCACCTGAGTCCTAGCGAGAATGGGCATCAAAGGAGAACACTCTCAGGTCACCCGTGTCACCCATGGGAAGCTCGCTGCACGACCACGGCCTCCACCTGCTCAGGGAAATGGGGATTGTGGTGGGGGTCCCCCAGCCTCCTGCTCACTGGGGAAAAGTCCTGCAGAAGCCCTGTGAGAGCCTCCAGAGTGACTGAGAAATCCTTCTCCTCTGGTCACCTCGGGAGGAAAGATGGCACTGCTGCTACCGCTCTGGGAGCAGCTCTGCACCACGAGGGGAGCGAAGCCCAGGGGACACCCCCGAGGAGGGACCTGCAGTGGGCTCAGCACATCAACCAGACTCGCACCCGCCCCTCCATGCCCCCAGAGGGCAGAGGCAGGGGTCACAGCCCCACCATCCTCATCTCCTCAACCACTGGGAAGACCATGAACCACAGGAAAACAGTACCAACACGTATCTGGGCTGGTTCCTGTAGCAAGAGCTCCGCAACACCTTCCTTTGCAGCAGGCAGCCCGATGCAGGAACAATGCCCGTCTGCTCCTCCCTGACGCAGAGCTGTTGCTTCTCTGGGTGATTTGATCAACCAGCCCATGTCTTATCAGCTGCAGAAAGTTCTCCTAAACCCCAAAGCATTTCCTTGCCTCAATGTGCCAAGTTCAGCCTCTTGCAGACTGCAGATCAATTCAGATCCAAGGGAGTTTGAGAGCTCTCTAAAAAAAAAGCACCCAGATGACTTTGGATAAAACCTGAGTTCTCTTTTCCAAAAGAATCCACAGTGCTTCAGAGCCCAGGTGGTCACTTGGAAGTGCGTGTGTCATTTCTGCCAGTGGGACATAACTGATTCCAGAATATATCCCCTTGTTTGCAGAAAGTTCCTGCAACACCTTCCTTTAGAGCAGGCAGCCCCGACGCAGGAGCATCCCCAGGCTGCCGCAACCCTCTCCCAAAGCACACCCAGATCTGGGGAGGAGCAATGTGCACGGAGCGGCTCTTTCTACCCCTGCGAAGGAGAGGAGGAAGGCAGGGACGACACTAAGACCTCTCTGTCTCACGTTCACAGCACAAGGAAAGCTGCTGTCCATGGAGAATGCCTTACAGAGGCGCTTCTCTGCTTGGAGACGGCATAACAAGCGTTCCACAAAAAGAAACCAGTGAACGTGTATAAATTCAGAGCCTGCTGCCTCACAAGAGCACCCAAGTGTGCATGGGGTGGTGTTGCTCCCTGGTTTGTGCCAGTCCTGCTCCTTTCAGTGACTCCGGACAAGGGGAGCAGGGCAGAGCTGTGGCATGAGCCAGCATGGCTTCAGCCAAGGGGCCAGACTGCTCAGAAATAAACGTGGCTGGCAAGGCAAACAGCCCCCTGACTCACTTTAAATTAGGTAACTGATCCCCCTCTCATCAAGGTTTTTGTGCAAACAGTGGGGCTGCACCTTTGTTAGTGACCGGATATTGAGGTATTGGTGCTAGTGATTTTGGCAGATCTTGTTTAAGGGCAGATTTTCCTTTTACGGGATGCAATAAATAAGGCTGATGATGTTGGCTAAACTGTTAGTTATCTTTTGGCTAGCTATCTGCAGATTAGACTTTTCCTATTGCTGATATCCGCACCTATTGCTGTGTCACGTACCTTTCTAACAGGAAGATTTTTTAATAGTACAGAAAGAAAATGCCGTAATGTCTCTTCTCCTCAAGGCAAAACTGACATGAAGAACCAACTAAAATACAGTATTAACTCTTATTGCAGTCACATGGCTGTGCTAAATGTCTGCATTAACCTGATGTTCACATAAAAGTAAGTGCTCTGAGAGGATATTGACAAGGGTAGCATTTTATTTGGTAGTGGATCCCACATGCCTCCTATGTGTTTTGCTGTGACCATTTTAAAGGTGGTTACCAACAGCCCTGAGTGTGCTTGGCAGAGACAATACAGAGACAGAGTGTTACAGGTGTGCACTGCCAAAAAAGAAAGACCAATGAGTAGTGAACTTGCTCTGTAATACAGATTTTCAAAACCATATGAAGTTTTACAGGCAACAATTACTTAGGGTAGTGAGTGAGTAGGTTTCTGCACAGGGTGATCAGTGCACCATACAGCTTTATGGGTGTTGGACAGCATCTGGCCCCTGATCCTTATCCTGTCTTGTCAGCATCCCTGAGTGAGTCCAGAAAACCGAATTGCTGTCTTTTTTTTTTCTTTTTCTCTAACGAAGTTTGACTAATTCAAACTCAGCAGCATGATTGCCTGAACAGATTATCTCCCCCAGGTTTTACACAAGGTTTTTTGTAAAAAGTTACTGTAATTTAGATAAATGTCTGCTGCCATCACCAAGCCTATAACTTTGACAAAGGCAGCTATTGATTTTGTCTGATGTGATCTGTCCCATGTGAACACACACAGCTTCTCACTTGTCAGCTTATCTGCTATATTATTACTTATCGATTCCCTTATTTCCTTTTATTTACCTGCTGCAGAAATTGGTGGAGTTGTTGGGCAATTATGGGGACTGACTCTCAAGAAGACAGTTTGCTTTACTCCAGCTTTCTCAGCAAAACTTGGCCAAAGTTTGTCAGAGGGATGGCATTATTTTCTGCTACTTTCCATAGGTTCCCTGAATGGCCTAAGCAGGACAGAAATGGGGTGATCCCTTAAGATCCCTCCTATCCTGACCTTTCTGTGAAAGCCGTAAGGTCTGTCCTCTGAGGTTGCATATGCACGTGCACACCTACCTTAGTTCTGCTGTCAGGCACCATTAATTCTGTCACTTATCATTAATTATAATCAATGTCTGTGTCCTAGTGACGTGGACCAGAATTTAACCCCATTTGTTTATCCACATTGTTATGACTTAGTTTGCAGTCTCTGTAGTGCTACAGAGCACGTACAGCAGACATGAGCATCTCAAGGAGATTTTCTTCCACCCCCTGATATTTCGGGTAGCACCAGCCCCTGCTCACTGGGGGCCCTTCACTCTGCCCAGCGAGCAGTCGCTCACACCATAAAATGAGAAGGGATCAGGTCTGGGGCTGGCAGTCTGGTATTAGGAGCTCGCAGTGGTTCAATAACCCTTCCCTCATATTATTTGTAGGTAACCTGAAATAAAGAACATTTCCATAGAAAACACATTACCTGAGACATTTTTCCTAAACTTTTTTTTGCCATTTCCAAACCCAGCTTTAGCTAAAGAGGAAAGATGATTTACTCCATAATATTTTTGCATGATATCTCAATGAAATAGAATGCTTTGACGGGTACCTGCAGGTACAGATGTCCTCAGACTCCAGTCATTTATCTTTAAAAAGCTGGAGGTCAGCTGGGTGCAGTAATTATAGGAAGTGTACAAAAGCACCTCTGGTGGTGACGGATGATTTGTAGCACTCTCTTGTGGCAATGGCCTTGCACAAAAGGAAGTCCAGCAAAAGAAAAGCTGATTTTAAAATATGTGTATATACATACACACAGACAACCTCAGAGTTCAAAGGGTGATTAAGAAGATGCTGATGCTCTGCAGGAAATATTTTGGGGGGAAAGCCTGCCATATTTATTCATAATCAATTCTGCTTCCATGGGCTCCATTCTGGTGTCTAGACACTGTACGAACTGGAAAATAATCACAAAGTCTGGACTAAAGAGAAGGCAGAGAACTGTGGCATTTGTAGCACCTGGCTACCCACTACTCAAACTGCAAATTAAAGCAGCACAGGTGACTGTAACAGTGACAAACTGAAACAGCTCAGGTAGGGACTGCACAAGTTTATTCAACCTGTCACTCCCTCTGGAGACAGGATCATTCTCTCTGTGCTGTTTCAGGTGGATCTTTGCAACTTGCTTTGAGAGATTTCCATGATGAAGTCTCCATAGCCTCCCAACACAGATTGTTCCAGTGCTGCTTTGTTTCTGGCAGTTTTCCAGTGTCAAGGCTGACTCTTCCTTGCTGCCATTTAAGCTCATCATTCATTGTACTACAAACCATGGATTTTAGATGCACAAGATTCTTTCTCTCTTTTACAGCAGCTTTCACATACTGGAGGAGTTCCCCTGAGCCTTCACAAATGGTGAGGAGAAGCTGTTGACCAAGCTCGGCTCATGATACTCTTCCACATGTTTGCTACGTGGCTGTTCACACCCCATCTGGATTTCCACTGCTGATTTTCCCACTGAGTTGCTGTGCTTGCCTCTAACAAAATGTCTTTCGGTTTTTTTTCCAGAAACTCTTTCAGACTTGATAGGATCATGTTGAATACCAAGTCAATCCTCTGAGGTAACTACAGCCCCTCCCTGATGTCTGACAGCTGCCCACTGAGTAAGTATTGTCCCTGCTCCATCACCCAAGTAATTTATGAAAAAATTGAATCACACTTTGGGTGAGACAGACACCTGTGACTCAGTACATCCTCCTGCTCTGGCAGCACACCCCCAGTGAGTGCTCTCACAGGGGGCTTTACGCAGAAATTTCACCCAAATGAAGCTCTCCTCCCTTGCTTTTGAGAGGTTACACAGAAGAAGTTGGGGTTGTATCAGGCTTTCTTCCTTCACAGTAGCTGTGAAAGATATTTTCACAAAGGAGCTGTCATACTTGTAGAAAGAAAAATAAACACAAACAAGGCACAAACAAGCAATAATAAGACTCCCAGGCTCTGTAGCTTCCTCGGTCATGCTGCCTCCATTAGCTTCAGGTAAGACCTTAGCAATTAAAGCCAGAGAGAATAATATAAACCATAGAGGGCTTTGCTCTCTCTACAAAGAAACATTTTCAGAAGTTAGAAACCTTCACCGTTGGGTCATGGCATAAAGGAACTTGCAGAAAGACAACAACTCTGTGACAGATGGAGTGTGCAAGCAGCTCTTGGGAAACACAGCTCGATGGGAAACAGAGCCGAGCAATAGCTCTTCTCTCGCTTCTGCTGGGGTGAAGCGGGGGTATGGACCTGGCTAACCACAGCACAGCGAGCACATCACAGCCAATCGATAGCCCCAAGTGCTGGAACAGCCGAGACATTGTTGCTATGGATTTATATAGGGTTATACATTTTAAAGGGAGGCCACCTGAGAGTAATCTTAAGAAGCAGGAACAGCCTCTCTGTGGAAGCAAAGAGAGGTGATACCAGGACAGACAAAGTTATAAACATCATATTAAGGCATTTGGGAATGGAGCAAAGGCAAGATGATGTAAAAGCTGCCTTAGGTTGTGTAAAAGATATTTTTATTGCCTGTGGATGATATGTTCAAGGACATAAATGTGTATTTCTCAGTCTCAGTTTGTGATTAAAAATGCCAGCTGACTCCAGACCATGACTGGAGCCTCTCTGAGAGGCAGCAAAGCAGAGTGGGGGGGAAGGTTTCCAAGCAGCACAGCACCACCACATGCCCCAGACTTGGGGTTTGTGACCCAGCTAGGAGAGAAAAGACACCCTCCTCCCTGAGGGAGTCACAGAGGGGCTTGTGGTGGAGCTGGCAGCTGCAGATCCCTGACCTTGATTGCCCTCCCCATTTTGCCTGTTTTGGTCCCCCTCTCTGCTTCCTGCTCGCAGGGGCAGCCAGTCTTGTGTGTCCATATCAAATGGGAGCCACCCATATCATCTGGGAAGCCAGATGAGGCCACCTGCTGCAGGGTGACAGTGTTTACCTCTACCAAAGGGTCTGATCGAGCTCTCTGATATGTGTAAAAGCAGCTGTGGGGTGTCTTTAGACCAACCTGCCTGCATGTTGGCTGTGCTCTGTCAGCGGGACTACACTGCTATACCTACATTTACCTGTTCTGCTCCTACCCTGGTGCCTGGAAAAAGTGAACCACTGGGCAGTGCCCTGCCTATTGCACCCCAAAGGCAGGTCTTGAAGATGTCCTTCAGGTAGCCCAATGGCATTACAAGCCCTTCAGAATTATCCTGGCCATAAAACAGCACATAGTGGGTGAGGTGGTCTAAGCCTTCAGTGCTCAGTCTGAAGCCCTTAGGAGTGCAATACACTGGGTGTCCTGAAAAATACCACTCCTGTTGTGTCTTTTCATCTCTGGAGGTAGGTGACTTTCAAAAAGCAGGGACTAAATTCCACCAGTCACTTACAGGTGTTTCTAAGGAACACTGTGAGACAAGTGAGTTACAGGTCTGATAGATCCAGTCATTTTTACTTGCCTCTCTGCCAGACTGGCCCACAGGTCTTTATTATTTATGGTTTTCCCAGATGCAGCAAGAGCAAAAGTGGCATGGAAGTAACACTGTCCTCTTTGGAGCAGTCCCCTCTGAGGGAGGGGACTTTTAGAAAGAAAAATAAAATCCACCCAATTCCTCATGTGTGAAACCCCTGTGAGGGAAGCAGCAGCAATGCCGTCTGAAAAGAAAGGAAAATGGAGACATGTTTGAGGAAAGGCAGCTTATGCCAAGAGCAGGAAACAAGGGCCATTTTCACAGGGCCTTCAGGGAAGACAGAAGGAAAGGCCACCTTTGGGGAAGAAAGGGAGGTGAAAGGAGTGTCAGGGCAAGAAGACAGATAAATAGGAATAACAGAAACATATAGATGTTGCCGAGATGGGAACAGAAGGAAGGCATCCTATCTGTGCTTTGTATGCAGATACCTTTTTCCAGGAGGAAAAAGACCTTTCTGATGTTCTTTGGTAGCTCTCAGGCAAGTTCCACTGCTACCTCATCTTCCCATATCATCGTTTTCGGCCCTGCAGAAGAGGAGGATCACAAAGCACGGGTTTGCACAGAGGCGTCCAGCTCTCACCTGTTACTACACAGAGTAATGGGCTCTGGGCCTTCCATGCCTTCCTCTGTCCAGAAATGTGCTGTACTCGTGGGAAGCGGGGAGCCCCCTCAGCACTGAGCGCTACCAACACACTCCTTGGTTTGTGGCGGGGATAAAATGGGGAGGGGGTGTCAAGGGGCTTGTGCCCTGCTCAGCACCGGCTGAGGCGTCAGGGAATCACTGGAGAGGTGGGAACAGCCGCGTAGCTTGGCAGACAAATGGGATAAGCAACTGGTTGGGCAGCAAACCAGTTCTGCTGTCTGCCTTACAGCAGAGCTGGACTGACATTGCCAGGTCAAGTATCAGGCACAGTCAGTGTTTCTGTCTGCTCAGATAAAGTAACAAGTGCTCGTTTCAGACCAAGCATGGCAGGATGGGAGAGTATTATTAGGAAGCTTTTATGGGTCTGACCAATACTATGAACACTATGGTTAGGCAAAAGGTCCCAGTTTTAATGGCAATGAAGGCAGAGATAGAGCCTTTTCCAACTTCTAAGAATGTCTTATGAAAGACAAAAATGTTCTGGTTGACACAATAAGAGCTGCATGCTGCTAACATTGCCGTGGGTTTCAGCAGATGAGCCAGCAGCAGGATATTTACCTCAGCAAGGCTGGGAGAGTTGTGGGGCTCCACAGAGTCTTTATTTCCCACAAACACATCTCATGTGGAACTAACGCCGTCACAGCAAATACAGCAAAGTGTTCTAATCTTCCCAATTTCGCAATTAGCTTTTCTTGTTCATGAATAGGCAGTGTCTGATTACTCTTAGAGCTCACTATTCCAGTGTTACAAGTGAGGCCTCACACAGCGGGCTGCTCTGCAAATGCCTGTCTCCCACGTGGCGGCCTTTGACTGCCACGGGGCAGCTGAGATCCCTGGGATGAAGGAGTCCATCTTTAGCCATATCCAAGCAGGGGAGCCACTCAAAGTCTTGGGGTTATGCTCGGTGCACACATTACAGCCCACACCCAAACTCTCCCTGCAAAAAGTTTTCTGATACATTTATTTCAGCAGCATAATTCAGTACAATTTATTTTTCTCTTTGAGACATATATAGAACAGCAAGAACAGAAAGAGGGAAGCCTTAACTTATTTGTCTCCCATTTTCCTTATTTGCCACTGCACAATGAAGTTTAAAACAAAATACACCCCTGCTTGGGAAAATCAGATAAACTCTTTAGGAAAATACAACTTCCTACTTACTAACAGAAATTGGCCACAGTATCAAAAGTCAGACTGATACTGGAATGTAACACGATCCCCATATTTACTGACACATTTATTTTCCATCAGAAGGGATTTATTTTGACAGCATCTTGGTATTACCTAGATGTACTTCTTTCTATAAAAAGCAGCAACAACTGGAAGTGACAAATTATATCTGCCTGCAGGTATACAATCACATTATCTCTCTGTGATGCAAAGGTGCTGATTAAAAAAAATAATTCAGTCATTCAAAGAGTATTATAGATCTAATTACATTTTATAGGAGACTAAACCTTTATTTAAACAATCTACCTCTTGGAGAACATTTCCAAAACCACTCTTTCTGCCTCGGTTTTAAATATAATTATTAACATGCATACCACCCTCTTGGTGGTGATAAAATGAGCGCTGATCCACACAAAATATGCCTTATCTCAAAAAAGACAGAAGGTTCAAGCTAATTTTCAAAACCCTTTCCCAATTCTTTCCTGAAAAATCTCACTCTTTCAATTAAGCTACAAAATGAAACAACTGCACAGCAATCAGGTTGCTTGGAGAAAACCTTCCCTGGAAAAACAACATTGTTTTAAACCAGCCAGGTGCTAGACAGTGAGTAGCAGGGAAAAAAAGAACCAAAACTTTAAAATATTCCCCCAGTTCAGAATTTCTTTCCTTCCCCACAGTCAGTTTGCCTCCTCCTGACCCCATCCATCTCCTGTGCCTGAAGCATAGCGAGCAGTTTGTCCCTGCTGGAGAAACAAGTGTTCCCAGCAGTGCTGGTAAACCTCTATTGCTTAAAAACACCCCCATCTGCCCATGTCCTGGGCTCAGCCCCTTTCCCTGCTGGAGTGACTTAAGTGTGTGGAAACGCTGGACAGCGCAGAGATGAAAAACCTGGATAATATTTATCCCATGTGGTATTCCCGTGCTTGCCTACCAAACGAAGCCGTGTGGAAAACACAGGCGTACAGACACTTCAATCTCCACCGAGTGTAGTGGGAAAAGGCAGCTTCCAGGCTGCTTGTGCTGCTTGGGCAAAGCACTCTGTGCACGTGCTGCTGCCTGGCTATAAGGGCATAGAGGACAAAGGCATAGAGCAGCTGATTGATTTGGTACTTGCATGTCCAGTCAGCAAGAAAGATTGCTGAGAGGCCCACCTTTAGGAGGATGGGTGCTTAAATCCTTTTTCTAATTCTTATCCTAAGCATCTAATTCTCACTTGAAAGTGATGACACATCCTTAAAAATGTGCTATTGCATGGATATGACTCCAGTCTTGCACAGGAGGAGAGAGAGCCTGTGCCACAGAGGAAGGTGCAAGGGACAGTGCGAAGATGTTCTACCCCAGCACCTTGTGTCAGGGGCACAGATGGCAGCAGGTGATGGAAAAGATGTTGTCTTGTAGGTGATTTCCAAATCTGGACTTGCAGCTAGAAGTTTAATTGTGTCCAAAAGTGGGACAAAAGTTGAATCTGGACTATATTTCTCCCTTCACTGGCTGAATGGTAGGTTGGGCAGCTCAAGAGATCTGCCTGCACTTGGAGTTTTTGGCTCAGGAGGTCTAGCACTGAGGATAACTCAAACAATGCTGCAGTGAAGAAATATTTTTGGTCTTTTGTCTTGTGTGTGGCCCCAACCCATTGCTGGAAGGGAACACCACAGCCAGCTGGTGTACCCAAGGTACCTGCTGGAGAAGCTGTTCCCACGCCGTGAGTCATACTGTGAACCACTGCACTCTTTCCCTAACCAGATACGAGCACATTTATCCTTTCTCTTGCTCCTTCTCTCCCACCACTTGTATTGTGAGGCCAACAAAGCAAATTCATTAAAAAAAAAAAGGGTGGGAATCTGCTGGAAAATGTCTTTCACAGTGAGGTTTTGCTGCAACATGTGGAGCCTTCACAGAGACCTGACCATTGCTTCACCTCCCGCTGCCTTCTGTCACTTCTTTGCAGCAGACAGAGCTGACACGAGCAGACCTGCCTCCGCTGAACCGGCTGCCACCTCTACTGTCAGCACTGAGTCAGCGCTTACCGTTCTCCAGCTGCCCCAGTAGCAGCTGGGTTATTTCCAGGACACTGGAGTTACTGCCCTCAATAAATGGAACTGCCACTGGGGGAATGTTGTCCCCGGGAGAGCTTTCTGTAGTCAGAGCAAAGAGCTTAAACATCAAGAGGGCAGGGAAAGGGTAGCGGTTTTCTGCCCGGGGGAGTTTTGTGAGGCACTCCTGAGCAAAATGCATCAGCCCGGGAGCTGCGTGCTGCGAGTTTTCAAGGGAGGAGCTCACTCGAGGAGGACCAGGTGATGGGGAGACACCTCACAACACAGACTGTCCCCCAAACAAGCAAACCCAGCAAGCGTTAAGGTGAGATCCAGATGTGCTCATTCTCCATGCAGAGCTGAATCTCACCTGCTTGGTCACTCCTTCCGAGTCGCACATCTCCATTATAAAACAGTAAGAAAGAGAAAACATTTTTGTTTATTTCCCTTTGTCTTTTTTTCTTTTTAATAATGACTGCTACAACAGCTAGCTGAAACGCTGAGGAGCAGCTGCAATATCAGAAATTATTTTTACCTCATTATAAAAATGTATCCTTTTTAAAGTGAGAGAGGCAGAATGGAGATTGGAGGTTCTAGTGCTTTGTCGGGTGTTACTTAGTACCTGTGGATCATTACACTGATAAAAATATGTACAGACTCACTTTTCAGGTTTAAAAGTGTTTTGTCCTTTTGTTTGCTTAGCTAAATAAAGAGGTTTTGTTTGACCTGTGATTTTGAATCCAGCTGGCTTTTTAATATACAGTGACTCATACGAAGCAGCCTGCAGGGTCAGTCTCTTTTCCACTGTTCTACTGCTGATTTAGGCAGAAGCCCCACAGAAAATCAAGCAGTGTGTGGGGCTTTTGGCCCCAACTGGCTCCCAACCAGGTCTTCCTCACCAGAGCTGTGCTCTTCGTTCTGTAATTGCTCCTGCTGAAACAAGGGAGCTCATCACAGCGAGAGGTACTTCAAGCAAGCCAAATTACTGCAAGTCCTGTAAGATTTTCAAGGTTGGTAATAAACCATTAGTTTCTAATGAAAATTGAAACTGAGGCCAAGGACTGCCTGGTTCAAAATGGTAACTTTTTGTAATGAGATACTGACATTATCTTGGCTGAAGTGCAGTAGAGCATCGTTGGTTTCAGTTGGAACAGGCTGGGAGCCCTTTAGACCAAGTCTGACACCATTTTACCTACATCAGAATAAGGTAAAGATTTTTTTAAGAGTGGTAAAGCAGGAAATCTCGTTTCCATTTCCAACAAAGGCTGCGAAGAATACACCATTACCAAACGTTGGGCCTGATCCTTGTGCCTCACTCAATGTGTGTTTTCTCCCCTCATAGACTGCACCATTGACATGAGAATGTAAAAACCATTGAGCCCATGGGCCTGCAGGGACAAGGAAAAAGTAATGGCAATTGCCGTTGCAGTTCTGATCTCTCTGCAGGAAAAGTTGCCCATGGACTTTTGGAAACAGATCAGACATAGTCCCCCTAGAGCAGACATGTTATTGTCCCCTGGGCTGGCTTCCCACTGGGGCTGCATGAGGGTCACAGCTCTGCCCTGACCAGTGACTGGAAATGGGGCTCCAGGAATTTTTGTCTCCGCAAATAATTTCATGATCAAGGTAAAAGTTCCATCATCTGAAAACAGGAGGAGTTTGTGGGTCCAGATACTGCAAATGTAGCACCATTTTCTCACATAAACATCTGCTGTTTCAAGAAAAAAGTCAGAAAGGAAAATACAGGTGTCATGCTATACACAACCCCTGGACTTCCTCCATCATCTAAAATGAGATGCTATTTGGGGAGAGAAGAAATTAGGTAGCCTCCTTTATGTTATTCCACTCAGGTATTCCTGCAGATCTGGATTCACTTTGAAAATTAAAAGCTGTATTTTACTGCAGTGGGTTGATGTCAACTCCACTGTCAGTGCTAACTATAACCTATCAAAATACTCTCTCCTGTTTTACCTTAGTTTTTCCTAGAAATTATGAGTCAGCATATCTTTCTGAACGTGGCATATAGAAAAAACCTTTGCATTTATTTTGTCCCAGGAAAATGGCTAAGATCACTGTCAGCTGCATTTTCTTCCTGGAAGAGAAGAATACTTGGGGAAACATTTTAAAAGTGTCACATTTTTAACAGGAGGGATCCAGCTTTATTTTTTAGATACTGTGAATCTTTGGGAAAGTGGTAGCTGAAAATGTGATCATAAAACAGAAAAAAAGAAACAAAGTTTCATTTAAAGAAGCATGGACTAAAATTGGAAGAGTAACTCACCTAATCCTTTATACTCCTCGATTAAGAGGTTTATTACTAAAGTAGGATTCTATTCAGCTAAGTTCTTTATCTAATTTTTATACAGGTTGTCACTGTTTAATGAATTAATGAAAATTCTCCAATGCCAGACAGAGTTAAAGAAGGGAGGTTGCATTAGAGGTGATCTGTGGCAGATCCTGCCCCCCCCCCCCCCCCCCCGAGGATTAAAAGCAAGGATAAGTAGTTTCTCCTAGGGGTTTTAGAGCCAATGTTGGTCTTCAGAGCCTGTACAGGGCTCCCAGAAACCTGCTCAGGTCCTACTCATCATCTCCCACCTGGGTGCAGGGTCAGGGCCAGGGTGTGAGGATCTGCACTCAGCAGCCCTCTCCTGTGGTTTTATTGCAGTCAACACAGGAATGACAAAGATTTATGAGACTAAAGCCTAGCAGATGGCACATTTTCTATTTTTACTGGAAAGTTTTGCCACGTTTCACCTGTCTGAGGCACTCACCGGTCTTTTCTCTCAGTAGTTACTGTTGTGTGTGTTGCAGCACCTTCGGCTGAGTCTCTGCAGGTCACTAGAACATGGTAAGAATGCTCCAGCCAGCAGTTTAGTCCCTGGCTTTGCAAGGGGAAGGGAGCTTAAGCATGGTCTGTGCCACCCAGCCACAGGGCTAGAGGGAAGGCCCCCTTTTATTTGCTGGCTTAGACACGGTCTTTGAGATGTGGGCTTAAAAAGGGGGTAAAAAAATCTTTTTTACCAGCAACTTGAGAGTTCTTAATTTGAGCAGTATTTTGACCTGTAATAAAATCTGGTTTGAATTATATTTGTAACACCACTGCAACAGTTCCCTGACAAACTGCATGCCTGAAGGTAGTCATCATTTACAATGTCACATTTGTGATTATTAGAATTGATAAAAATAGTAGAACTAGCAGAGTCTGGAATACCAACTTTTCTTTTAAATGAAATATCTTTGTATTACCAGTGAAATGATGCTGGGCTTCATAATACTTGCACATAATGCAGCATTCCTGATTCACAGCCTCTCTGAGTCTTGTTGGATCCTTGTGGACCCAATGGCTCTAGGAGGCAGATGTTTGATCCACTGCCCAGTCATAAACTGGGAAAAGCACTAGTCCAGACTTTTTATATGGTACCATGCACATGAAAGTAATCTGTTTCAGCCCTTAAACACAAACAGAAATGGTAGTGATAAACTATAATATAACCAAGATGGAAGTGTAGCATAACTGTAAATAAATGAACAGCAACACTGCTTCTGAAATCTGCTGCACGTGCTATTGTTCTGAATAAACAGTCACTGGTGGATTTGAACCTGAGTGAAGGAGTGTTCCAAACTCCAAAAGACATTGACCTCCGATGGACTCTTTGAAGCCACTAAGCCGTGGGACTGTCAGAAGACTCTATACTGCTCTGAGACAGGCAGACAGCAAAGATGCACTTAAATGATTTTTCTACAGCATGCAATCCAAAAACAAGGATGCAGAGAAACAGTTCAGATTCCCCTCAGAACTGCAGATGATAAGGAAAGTCTGCATATTGTGGCATTTTACAGGCTTTTAGGAAAGAATACTGTGCCTCTTTTTTCCTTTTTCCTTTTTTCCCTTTCAGCGTTAGACTAAAACAGGAAAAAAGAGCCCAGCTTAGAGAATGATTTTTCCCCACAGTTTGATAATTTTTAAATGGGTCGTTATTGTAAAGGGCTAATTTATAACTTGAAAATTAAAGCTACTGGGAACCTGTTGAATAACTGTAATAAGCAGCCTATTTGACCAGGCTATTTGTTTCTTTGGTTGCTGGAGGTAAAAAAAAAAAAAAAAAAAAAAAAAAAAAAAAAAAAAAAAAAAAAAAAAAAAAGATTTGGGTTTNNNAAAAAAAAAAAAGGAGTTTGTGGTCTTCGTTACTCTTTGCCAGACTAAAGAAGAGAACAAACAAACAAGCAGGAAGGTGCCTTTCTTGGTCCAGTATTTCATCTCCATAGTGAATGATGATCTCTTTAGGCAGAATTACATGGGGAGCCTTCTAAAGTAAACAAAGGGACTTTGCTCAACTGGCAAATTTACCAACTCCCTTCTTTCTAAAAGCATCTAAACACACAAGCTTATATTACATTTTAGATGTTTTTATTTGTATACAAAATGTTATAATTTATCAGTGTTGTGCAGCAAAGTATAGATAGACACATACACCACATACATACACCCCAACTCCCTTCCCTCCCCCAACACACACACTTACAAATACGACACGAACACAACTTCCTTTCTCTCTGCCCTTCAGAAAGGCAACACTGTTTTGGCAGGTCAGCAGCTAGAAATAAGGTGCTATAGTAAAGCGGTACCGGAATGTCTTCACTTTACAAATGTGATGTGCAAATTTATATACAACCACATTATTTTTTTTTCAGGGAACCCGAAACTCCATACCCCGAACCACTCTCCGAGATACAAATATGTATAAAGTGCTAATACTTAAGCATGTTTCCAATGACTTCACGACCTAGTTTGAAGTTTAGAACAGGCACTGTAATAGTTCACTGGGTAGATTGTCACTCGGTGCAGTTTGACAGAGAAAAGTCACTCAGACATCGCTGGGGGACCGGGAGCGAAAGGACACTTTAGCCTGAAAGCAGCCACAGAAGAGCACCCACATGGACCTCTGGATTTCCTGGTTTCTGTAGGCATAAATGATGGGGTTGATCATGGAGTTGTAGGTAGCAGGTAGGAGCGTGGCGTACGTGTACACAGAAGGGTAGTCAGGATCCCCCACCACACAGTAGATGGCAAAAGGCAGCCAGCTGGCTCCGAAGGTCCCAAGGATGATAGCCAGGGTAGAGACTCCTTTTTTGGTGGTGACATAGTGCGAAGCAGTCAGAAAGTGCTGCTGGAGAGCTATCTGGTGGGCATGCCTGCAGACAATCTTGCAGATCTCGATGTAGAGATGGAGCATGATGAGGAAAATGAGAAAGAAAGAGGCAGACAGCAGCGTCACGTTACTCTTGGTCAAGGGTCTGACGACGCTGCAGGCGGTGCGGTCGTGGAGGCAGTTCCAGCCCAGGACGGGGAGCAGCCCCAGGCAGAGGGAGACCCCCCAGGCACCCGCCAGCATGGTGTGAATGCAGAGCACCGTCCTCTCCGAGTAGTAGGTGAGGGCATTGTAGAGGGAGAGGTAGCGATCGACCGTGATGGCCAGCAAGCTACTCACGGAGGCGGCGAAGGAGGCGACGAGGAAGCCCACCGTCAGCAGGCTGACCGTCTCCGAGCGGATCACGTACTGGAAAACGAAGTTGAGGATGAGGCCGAGGCCGGCCAGGAGGTCAGCCGTGGCCAGGCTGCCCACCAGCACGAACATGGGGGTGCGCAGGGCAGGCGAGTAGCAGATGATGGCAACCACCAGGGCGTTCTCGCAGGCGATGGCGGTGCCGGACACGCAGAGCATCACATCCCAGGGGTTGAGGGCGGCGGGCGCGGGGGGCCGCGACGAGAGCTCCAGCGAGGCGTTGCCGCCGCCGGCCGGCAGCCGCGGGGCCGCCGCTCCGCTCTCGTTCAGGGCTGCCGCCGCCTCCATCGCCGCCCGGGCGGCCGGGGCTGTGCGGGGACCGCGGCGACGCGGCGGTGGGCA